>JABFEA020000017.1:7492777-7505072 GCA_019775915.2 Cyphomyrus plagiostoma | reverse complement strand
CCCCCAGGCCTCAGTACAACCCCCTCCCCACCCACCCATCACATGTGTTCGCTTTGCTATTAACAGGCCCCCCCCCCCCCCCCCCCCGCCATAGGTGGTACGATTTGACTCCAGTAGCTAAAATGATGCTGTGGGTCTGAATTAAGAATAGGGGGCGGGGGGATTTTTTGCAAATAAACAACCCTGTGGCTTACATTGTTTTCATGCTTGGCCAAATGAAAACATAGGACCAACAGATTTGACATTTGCCATATGCACCATTAAGCCTTCTGGGAGAAACCTGGTCACTGGGCTGGCGGTCAGTGGAGGGGGGCCACGGGTAGACAATACAGAAAAGTGTCACATGCTTATTATCTTTTCATTTCACCTTTCCAGCTTTGGGGGGTAATTTCAGTTGGTTGAGGTGTGGTGGGGGGCACAATCCCTAACCCTCTCAGCTGGCTCTGCACCCTGACAATTTAATGATTTTACCAGTTTCCTACCAAATCCCCCTGCACTGTAAAGAATGACAGATTTGGAGTCCTACCGGAGACTTGCACTATAAAATCCTTCACAAGCTTTTTACATTTTTTTTCCAGCTCAGAAAACGGCGGAAGGGAAGAACAAAGTCTGAGCAAAGAGCGAGGAATCTGGTCGAAGGAAGAACCAGGAGCATTTCAAGCCTCTAACGCAAATGCAAACAGCCCGAGTTTTCAAAAGTAATTATAAAGTATGAAAGCCACAAGCAAAACTACCAGTGTGGGCAATTTAATTATAAGTTTTGGGCTTCAAGCTCCTTTTCAAATGAAGTAGTGTATCTGATTCTGTACCCTGCTTCCAGAAAACCAAAAAATCCTAAGCATTTCAAAGAAGCCAGTGGGATTTCTACTGCAAACTGAAATCTAAAGGGACATTCTGTGCATGTAGGTATGTGCAACTTGAAATCCCATTACTGCATGAACTATCCCATTTAACATCTCGAAGCCTTGACACTTGCAGAGGAATATGACAAATGTTACTAGTCTACCATTTAATAAGCTTGTATCTCACAGCATTGTCTTGAGTGAAGAGAAAAAGAGACATCGCTCACCATTCCAGCTCTTCTTGCGACGACTGTATGGAACTGTCCATCTGAAACACGTTTTGTAGTCCTTAGTTTATAGGTCCCACTTCCCAAGTTAAAGGAGAACTGCATCTGTCCTTCAAGAATTTCAAGAGCCAGAAACTCTGCTTTCTCTCCAGTCTGGTTGTCATGGATGTAAAGGAGAAGGGCTTTGCTCTTAATGGTGGCAAACTTAATGTAGATGTAGTTATTATTGGGATCCAAACTGGGAAACTCCATATATGACAGCTCCTCAAATCCATAGCTGTTCAGTTCACAGTGTTTTCCAAAGACACCTAGAAAAAAATATTTACTCTTTTATATGAAACATTTATATAACAATATACATTTAAATGGAGATGATTATTTTGAAAAATATGAGAAGAGTTTTTACGTCACACCTGTGTGCTACATAATTTCATGATGTATTTACCTATTATTATGACTTGATTATCATACAGTACATCATGATTCACATGAAATGGGAATAAATAAATAAAATATGGGCACAATTAATGATAGAATCTAAATATCATATGGCTTCACATACACTCAAAGTGGTGGACAGGTACCCGGTATACATATCTTTCCTAAACCCCCTACTGGGCTACGATACAAGAGACATTTAAACAGCATCCTGCTGCCTTTTTATATACGTTTTGGGTCAGTATCTGAATCTATTCCTTTGGTACATGAAGGCACATGTCGATATACTCCAGGGTTGCTAGGAGAGATCACTGTTGACACTAATGAGACAAGAGGGGCCTTTCGGAAAGGCCAGCAGCGGCATGTTAGCTGAGTATTCACTTACCAAATGGGCAATGACAGTAATATCCGTCGAGGCCGTTCTGACAGGAGCCACCATTAAAACAAGGGTTACACTCACAGTAATTGATGGCAGACTCACACGTTTTGCCTGGGTTCACAAGACAACACATACAAAGATGGATGAATCAGGGAAGGGGTAACCATGCAGTACACGGCAGGTGTCCAAAATTCATCAGGGCATTCGTTCCTGCCGCCATTCATGGGTCTAGCGCAATTTTAAAGTCATAGGATTCTAAATCTTTCGCCTTGTGAAACGGAGCGGATTCATAGCTAACCTAACACATATATAAGCATTAAACACATGACTGCAAATCAGATAAATGATGTCTTTGACGAGATGTAGAAGACCCACAAAGCCAACCTGCGTAATGAAAACACAAGCGGGTTTCGAAGAATAACAGACAGCTCCCTTTGATAAAATATTGGAAAGGTGATGCATGGCCTGTCCAGATGGGATTGTGAGATCAACACGCTCGATGGTTTATTTGTACAGCGTTTAGACTCTGATTTTTGCTGCATAAAACAAACAATCTAATAGCGAGACATTCCTCTTGGAAGCAGACTGGAAAAATGGTAAATGAAGGGTTCGGTAAAAAAAGGGCACAAACTACTGTAAGTCGAAAGGTATATTTTGAAAGCAGGGCCATTTGTCTTTAGGGAGAGAGTAATGTCTTGTGGTCGTCTATAATGGTCGTGGTACTGAAGGGCTATAATGACCTGAAGGTTTCATGCTGGAGAGAGCAGTGTGTGGAGGGGGTTCATCTCAATAAAATACAACCAGCACCTGACTAAACAAGATTACTGAAATATAATAATTATTTCAAATCCATCTTTACTGTCTCACTATAAAATAACACTGCCGTTAATCAACTCAGCACAATGCATAAACATACGCAATTCAAAAATAAATCCAGGACTAAAAATGTATTACACTAAGTTAGGACATGGGAAGGAGTATTTCAGTTTTGAAATACAAGACTGCTGAACTATTAATAAGCCCTTATTTGGGTTGTTTTTTGCATAATCTACAATAAATTAAAAGAAATACGACAAGCTGATACCTCCCAGTGCGTCAACCTGAGCATAAACCCTTTTTTTGGAATTCCAACTGGTTTTCTGTGGTTGAAACTGTAATCATCTGGAAGCAAATATTTTTGTTGGACTAAAACAGGAGTCGTGTGCAAATACTAGGGTTGCTAACAGCTGTGCCTGCATTTCTTGCAAAGCCCACTGTAACACCATGCTAGGGAACCATACCTGTGAATCCAGACTTGCAGAGACAGTTGAAGCCCCCGGGGAAATTCTGGCAGAGCGCCCCATTCTTGCAGGGGTTGGACAGGCACTCGTTGACATCCCGTTCGCAGGCCATCCCGGTGAAGCCCTCTGGACAGGTGCAGGAGAAGCCGCCCACTAGGTTGTGGCAGGTGCCGCCGTTGTGGCAGGGAGCCGGTAGACACTCATCCATGTCTGCCTCACACAGAGCTCCCGTGTAACCCGGCAGGCAGCTACAGGCATACGGTTGCAGAGGCCGGTTTGACACCAGGATGACAGGCATGCTTTCCTCGGTCTTCACCTCAGGCCCCACGCCGAGACGTCTCCTGCAGTTACCCCCGTTCTGACAAGGATTCTGGGTACAGGGTTCGTCATCCACCACGTCAATCCGTGCACCGCTCTGCCGATGGAGAATGTCCTTGATGCTCTCAAAGAAAGTGGCGACCCCACTGGGATTCACATACTGCCCGTAGCCCCGTCTCACGGCGGCCATTAGAAAGGTTTGGTTGTTCAACTCAAAGGTCCCATACAGCTGAACGCCAGTGCCAAGTCCGGCCAGCTGTGAGTTAGCGATTCGAAGGAAACTCAGGTAGTGATTGGTAAGGAAGTCCCTCACCCCCTGGACGTGGAGGCGGATCAGGATGCTGTTGTCGATTGTGGCGTTGGTGAAGCCCGTGAAGAAAACTCGGATTTTGCTGTCAACAGCACCGTGAACCCCATCGTTGCTGCGCACGGAAAAGTCAAATGTACCGTCAGTGGAACGGGCATGGGAACTGAGGTCACAAGTTCCTGGAGTGATGCTGAAGAGGCTCGGCACGGTGGAGGTGAGGGAACAGCGGAACGTGTCCTGCACGTCTGGGTCCTGGGGTCGCACGCTGCCTAGGGGCCCACCGGGGAACAGGTTACCAAAGTAATGGACGTAGATCTCTACCATTCGGGGCTCAGAGGGATTATCATTTTGGTCATTGATCTGAATGTGGACTGTTCCCGTTGAGGACATCTGGGGCACACCTGAGTCTCGTATCACCACACTAAGGTAGAAGTCACTTATCTGCTCCCTGTCAATTTCCCTACTGGTTGTCAGCACTCCAGAAGAACTCAGACTAAAGTAGCTGGTGGCTGAGCTGCTGCTGAGCAAGCTGTACGTGAAGGGGCCCTGGTTGGGGGGCAGATCAGGGTCAATGGAGCTCAAGGTCATGACGGGTGATCCTGCATGCTGGTTTTCCATCACCTGCCCTCTGGTTGTCACCAGGGTGGGACCGTTGTCATTGATGTCTTCTAAGGTCACAATCAGGGTGGCACTTCCAGTGGCAGATGGTGACCCCGTATCAATTGCCAGCAGGGTCAGATTGTAAACAGGTGTGGACTCCCTGTCTAGCTCAGCAGCCACTGAAACCTGACCCGTCTGAGGATTAATTGTAAAGGCATTGTTTTCATTATCGGTGGCTATGGAATAAGAGAACCTGCTCCAGCTGGGGACAGAGTCAGAATCTTCAGCACTGACAAAAGTAACCAGACTGCCAGGTGAAAGGCCCTCGCTCACCTGAACATCATACAGCTCCAATGAAAAGACAGGAGGGTCGTTGGCATCCAGAATAGTAATGTTCACAAAGACCTCATCAATATCTGCTCCTCTGATGCTCCCAGCGTTCTTTGCTAACACCCTTAGGGAGATCTTTTCCTCTTTCTCACGGTCCAGAGAGCCCGTGACGTATACCTGTCCTGTCTTCTTATTAATGCCAAAGCCCTTCCTTCTGCTTCTCCCAAAAATGAGATAGTGTACCTCCCCATCCACCCCAAGGTCACGGTCACTTGCAAATACTTCACCCACAACTGTGCCCTTGGGGGCAGCCTCAGAGACCTCAAAGTAGTATTGCTTGGAGACGAATCGAGGCACATATTCGTTGGCCCCGACCAGCTGAATGTTGACATTGGCAAAACTGCAGCGATCCTCATCCGGGACATTAAAGGCCTTGACGGTTAGGTGGTAAGTCTGCTTGGCCTCATAATCCAGAAAGCCCTGTGTGGTAATGATGCCTGTGTTGGGATTGATGCCAAATAGGTCGCTGTCCGAGGACTGGATCACGTACGCAATGATGGCATTTGGCCCTGAGTCTCTGTCTGTTGCATTCATCCGCACCACTACGGTGCCACTGGGGACGTTCTCTTGTACGGTTGGAAAGTACTCATCCGGCTTGAAAATGGGAGGGTTGTCGTTTATGTCGGTTACGTGGATTGTGACAGTGATGTAACCGGTCTTGGCAATCCAGCCTCCATCCGTGCCTGTTACTCTGAGTTCATGAGTTTGTTTTTCTTCGTAGTCTAATGACTGTGCCAGGGTCAAGGCCCCTGTCTTACTGTTGAGAGCAAAGAGGCCTGCCTCATTGCCTGAGGTAATGTTATAGGTAATGAACCCATTCATCTCCTTGTCCTTATCCCTTGCTGAAAGTGTTCTAATGGCTGTGCCTATACTTAGGCTCTCTGGTACCGTGGCAGTGATGTGGTTCTGCGAGAATTCTGGTGTATGGTGGTTCTCCTCTGTCACTGCAACCCGCACTGTGGCTTTTGATGACAGCGGAGGATTCCCTTTGTCTTTAGCCATAACATCAATTAGGAAAACTTTATTCATTTCTGGGGTAAGAGAGGTGGCCACAGTCAACCAGCCTGTATGTTTATCCAGACGAAACCTACTTGAGCTGTTCCCACCCGATATTAAATACTCAACTTCGGAGTTTAGCCCAAAATCTTTTTTGTCGACGGCCACAAGCCTAATAAGCTTCGTGCCCACTTTGACACTTTTTGTGACAGGGGTGAAATAGCTAGATGATTCGAATTGTGGTGGATTATCGTTGCTATCCACTACATTTACGATGACGGTGGTTTCGCTCATGAGGGGTTTCGTCCCTCTGTCTGATGCAGTGACGATGAAACTGTGACGGTTGATGTTGATATTACTGTGTCCACTGGAGTTCTGATACCTTAACTGCTGCTTGATAAAGATCTCACCGGAGGTAGAGTTGATTCGGAAGAATTCTGACTGTGACCTTATGAAGTAAAATATCTGGCCGTTGAAGCCCTCATCTGGGTCTGTCGCTGAGACATGAGTGACAACAGACCCGACCTCGGTGAGCTCAGGGTAGTCAAGATAGTAAGACGGGCGACTGAAGCGGGGAGCGTTGTCATTCACATCTGTTACAAATATGGTCACGTCTGTGCTAACAGTCCAGCCCGAATCATGGGCAGAGACCCTGACAATGTAGCGGTCTGTGTCTTCTCTGTTCAGCGGTCTGCTGATCGTTATATCACCCGTGTCGGGATTTATTACGAAGGGAAGACTCGTGTCCGTGATGGAATAGTGACTTATGGCGTTAATGCCAGCATCCTCATCAGAGGTCGTGACCTGGGTCACGGTAAAGCCAATAGGGGCATTCTCAGACACCATGGTGCTGAAAATCTGGGAGAATCTGGGGGCATTGTCATTCACATCCAGGACACCAATCTGAACTCTCACAGATGTGCTTTTTGGTGGAATGCCACGGTCTGTTGCTTTGATTCTAAGTTCGTATTGTGCAACTTTCTCTCTATCAAGGGGCCTCGTGGTTCGAATCTCGCCGGTTGCCCGGTTAATGCTGAAGCTATTGTCCTTGTTCCCGTCGATGATGGTGTACTCCAGCTGTCCATTGGGACCACTGTCCCGATCGATGGCCGACACCACGAGCACCCTCTGTGAAGAGAGGTTTTCTAAGATCTCGGCCTGGAATGGTTCCTGTCCAAAAGCAGGATGGTTGTCGTTGACATCTAGTACATTTATTTCCACATTTTTATAGGACGAATAGGGAGGAAAGCCTTGGTCTCTGGCTTCAATCCAAAGCACATACTTCTGTATATTTTCATAATCGAGACCCTTCCTGATGGAAAGCTCTCCTGTTTGCTGGTCCACGTGAAATGCACCATCTAGGTTTCCACTGGCGATGTAGAATGATAACGCTCCTCCTCTGGGAGAGGAGCCGGAGACTGTGGTAACCAGAGTGTCCGTCGCTTGACTTTCAGGGAAGGTGAAGCTAGTCTGCTCCATCACGATGATCGGGAAGTCCGCCCCGGTCACAAATCTGACGGTCACTGTGGTGGAGTCGGCCTTGGGGGGGGCTCCGCCGTCCTTCACTCGGACAGTGAGGGTCACTTCCGAGCTGCCTGTTAGCTTCTCGTTGGCTGTGATGGCTCCCCTCACGGGGTCGATCTTGAACTTTTCTGAATTCCTGCCAGTTAGAGAGTAATGAAGCTGAGCGTTGTGTCCGGCATCCTCATCCGTCACCGTCACTGCAAAGACCAGGGATCCTGTGCACGATAGAGAGAAAAAAAAAAAACATTGTGGATTGTCAGTATGGAGCACGTAACTTCTCCCTGCATCTGAGCCATCTTCAGATAAACAGAATAAAGCGTAGCGTGCATAGAATTATTCTTTAAAGTAAGTCATTCCGTCTGAAAGCTACCCGAGTGAAAGGCTACCTGCTGAGGTGGAGGCTGGGACGTGGGTGACGTAGGGGTGGTGGTGGAAGCGCGGGGGGTTGTCGTTCACGTCCAACACCAGCACCGACACCGTGGCCGAACTGGACAGGCCCAGCGGCTGTCCGCTGTCGGATGCCACCACCAGCAGCTCGTAGCTAGCCCTGGTCTCCCGGTCCAGGAGGGAGCTGCTGATGATCTGCCCTGTAGCGGGGTTGATGGAAAACTGCCCATCTCCCCCTGTGAGACTGTAACTAATGGACACATAAAATCACACCCATTAGCTAATTTACTGAATTGTATTTCATAAACGAATGAATGTTTATTTAAAAGTCTCTTTAAAGCATTCAATTAAAAATACAATGAGTATTTTCTCCATGACCCTGAGCAGGAAAAAGGGTTGAAAGATGGACAGATGAAGATATAGGCTTTTGATCACCCAGTAATGCCAATTATATCCTGCGGAGGGCACTGTTGGAAGCCATTATGAATTTGGAGGCTTACTTGCAACAGAACAAGACACATTGCTCTTATTGCATCTTTACATAGATTTAGCTTTTTTAAGCAATCCATAAAAAAGTCTTTAAACTTTATTTTAGTATATCACTCAGTTTGCATCTCGGCGGTTTGTTTTTATTCCAGCGCGCAGAGGCATTTAAACGCAAATGTTCCTGTACTATAGTTAAGTGCTGGACCGATCCCAGAATTCTTTATGACCGAAAAGTCATACTTTCGGGTTACAAAAGAGTATCAGGTTTCAAGCTGTTTTTGCAGAATTTTCTACCAAAACGCAGAAGTAAACTTCTTCTGACTGACATAGGTCTGTATGCTAATAGTGCACATGCCATTTTGACAAAGGTATTTCCCCCACACTGCATTAGTAATAATAGGTATTAAATTAAATGCAACAAGACCCTACATAGAAGCAAGTTTTACTGCTAAATATCTCAAAAAAGCAAACAAGCATTTTTTAAACCCACTGACAGTAGTACTTAATAACTGATATCCCTTTAACTTGTTTAAGGCCCAGTCAACCCATGTTTGGCCTGTCTAATTCTGTCACTACTGATCAGCGTCCTCATTACTACAGTTACCATGCTGTTACTTTGTTTCCTGTGGCTTGGTGTGGTTGGGGGGGGGGGATGTGGGCCATTTCTGACCAGGAGCCCCCACCTTGACCAGGGACCCCCACACTAACCTGATCACGCCATTGAGGCCGGCATCTGCGTCAGAGCCGCTGACCAGCAGGACGTCGGTGCCAGTGGCTGCGTCCTCGCGCACTGAGGTGTGGAGGGAGGTGGCCGCGAACAGGGGCACATTGTCGTTATCGTCGTCCACCTGGACGATGACCGTGCCAGTGCCACTCAGCGCCGGGGAACCTGCGGATTTCAAAGGTGAAGAAACCCAGGGACAATTAATTATTCTTTACCTCAATTACAGTTACTGTGCAGCAGTTAGCATTGTTGCTTCACACCTCTGGGACCTGGGTTCGAATTTCTGTTCATTTTTCCTGTTTGTGGAGTTTGCACGTTCTCCTCATGTTATCTTGGGGTTTCCTTTAGGTGCTGGTTTCCTCCTGTAGTCTTAAGACACGCTGAGATGAACCGGAGTTGCCAAATTGCCTGTACATGGGAGTGAATGGTGTGCGTGCCCTGCAATGGGTTGGCACCTCATCCTGGGTTGTTCCCTGCCTTGTGCCCATAGGTTCCAGACCCCCCTGGCAACCATGAATATGTTACTGAATATGTTACATAGCAGTTACTGAAAATGGATGGATGGACAACTACTGGCAATTACCAAAATTATCCATTATCAAGTATTATCATATGTTACCTTGGCACATCTAAGCCGTTTGTCCCCTTTAAATAAGTTCTGATGTTCTTTATTCAGTGTTTTGTGGATAATTACCCGTGGAGCAGGGAAGGAGAGTGGCACTGTTTGAGTTACGTGCTGCGATTCGAGTGTGCAGCGAGAGCCATTTTGAGTAAAAATCAAACTGTTTCTCCACTCCATGTGACAAGGAAAAAAGAGAGAAAGAACGAAAGAAAACTCTCACACGCTCAGTGGGGCTGGTTTTAAATCAGGAGCAGATGATAAATAGCAGCTTAGCATAATAACAAAAAACTCAAACATCTGCTCCGTGTGTTACTTCAGAACACGGTTAAAATTCATTTGCACTTCACGTTGTCGCATGGCGATAGCATCAAACGTTTCGGCCCGCAAACGGTGGAGCGTTAACATAACACGACAAAAGAATAACGACTAAAAGTTGGCTGGTCGCTTCACATACTCCCCGCCCCCCCGCAAGCGTTTCTGTTTCAGGTCTGGACTGAGGAGAATGTGAGCGTCACACGCTGTGGGATTCCCTGTGACACACTCACCTTGGCGTTCA
This sequence comes from Cyphomyrus plagiostoma, assembly GCA_019775915.2. NCBI lineage: Eukaryota > Metazoa > Chordata > Actinopteri > Osteoglossiformes > Mormyridae > Cyphomyrus > Cyphomyrus plagiostoma. The sequence goes on along the minus strand of JABFEA020000017.1, from coordinate 7,494,996 downwards.
TTTATTAACTTCGATTGAGAAATCATTAGCAATGGGGCTACGACCTTCCTTTTCAGATTTTCCCTGTTTAGGCAGTATGATTGGGGGGATTTCATACAACTTCCCTGGTCGGGGGGGGGAATCTTTATTGTACTACATTTGCACATACGTCCAAGGCAGGATTGAAAGCATGTAAAGTTAATAAAATTCTAAGTGCATAAACTAACCTTCTGAAATACATGCCTGCATAACAGAATATAAACACTCAAACACACAAGCATTAAAAAAAGAAAGATCCAAATCATGTCCAAAAATACCGATCCCTAAAACCACTGTCCTCAAAACTCCCTTCTGCCGAGTCGGCATGAATCATGATCTGCTCCACAGTCATATTCCTTGCAAGACTCGTCATTTTCTGTGATGTTCTGCTCTTATGACAATACCGGGGGGGCATTGAGGTGTTTATGGTTCAAAGACAGTCAGCTGACTTACCCTGGTAGCTGGCAAAGTAATTAGGCAAATATTTTGTCCTACTGACGGAATTGAAAAGGGCCGCTCCCTGACAGTAATGCGCTTTCACGGCATTTCATTCAAGATTTTCTCGTTTCCAGAGAGAAAAAAATACATGAAAGTAATATGAGCGAAATTGACTGCGGAAAACCGGGGGCTAACGTCTATGTGGAAAGCACATATAAACTATTTAATCATGTGACCACTCTTAATATCCATATCCCCAGAAAGGGTATGAAAGAAATGCAGTAAGGGGTACATTGCAAGCAGGTAGAATTCAGCAGCGTAAATGTGTCTGTTCGTCATTGCTGTGCGATGAGCTGCCTCGGAAGACCGGCAATCCTCTTCATTTCAAATCGGTCCCCCTCAGGTACTCATATCTGACGCAGTTACAGTAATTGTTCTGAGCATGTCGAAGGGGCCAGCGTGTACATTTAGCTCACAGCTAGTTCTTCTATGCCCAGCTTATATCACGACTCTTTAGCTTTTATAGTTACCTCCATTCCTGCTATCAGATTGTCCTCTTTGAAAGAAACATCCCATAGTCTGAAGCAAAGTAATGCAGAGAAATTTCTGGCCTCAATCCAGACAATACATTTCAGTTGGTTGTGATGTCATGATCTGTTTACTAACACAGAACAGGTGATGGCCACGCCATGACAGCTCCAGCCAATGAAATCGAGAGCCCCCAGGTGACCCCCCCCCCTCTGTCCACCTGCTTTTCCCCAGCGACTGGCCAGTCCAGTTCTGTGTACTTGAGGATTATGCCAGTGATTTGTAGGAATTTTTTCCCCTCACTCTCTTGTCCCAGTACTGCTTATAAGAGTGCTTCTCTCCTAATTTGTAGACTTTCCCAGTTTGATGTTTGATGGAAGCAGGAGATGAAGGGGAACTTCTCACATTCTGTAAAATGTGTTTTAAAACTGTTGTATTGTCTAGTAACGACTCAATGGACTTACTTGTCATTATTAGGCAGTCATTTGGAGGGCAAATTTTTCAAAGCTCAGTCCATTTTTTTATTTATGAGATGAGACCCCCAGTGACCTAAAGTCAGGCTTCCTCCTCATGTGTTACAGGATTGGGACCCAAAACTCACTCACTCATCATATAATCCAACGCAGAACCTTCACTGAATTTCCATAACTCACCAAGTCCTCAGAAATTTTCTTTAAAACGTATCGCATGGACAGAGCAAGTTTCTGAAATCTGTTCTTTATAAGTTTACACAACACTCTATGCAGCAGTGATATGTGACACATTCAAGACATCGGTCCTGATCTGAGCAAACGAACAGTGAAACGATGCTGTGTCCAATACTTCTGATACCCCTACTATTAAAATGTATTATGCTAGCAGAATATTCACACAAAATAAAGAAATAAAGACAGCATTATTGGATATGAAACAAAATGTATGTTCTGATGGCTGTGATCAATGGCGGGGTGCTCTCTGCTGGTGAGAGGTCATGGAAAGACTACGGTTGGAAATCTGTACAGCTTGCCTAGAGTCCCGGCTGCTGCCATGCACAACCGTGGTGGAAATTCTGTTTCCATAGGTAGGCTACACTCCCAGAATGCCACGCTCCTACTACCCCAGCACATCTGGGTGCGTAGTGCAATGTATCAATGAGAAGTAAACCAAGGGGGCTTTTCATCTGAGTCTCTCCCATGTTCACTGCGGGGGGGGGGGGGGGGGGGGGGGGGGGGGGGGGGGGGGGGGGGGGTGGGGGG
>JABFEA020000017.1:7482081-7492677 GCA_019775915.2 Cyphomyrus plagiostoma | reverse complement strand
CAAGAACTGTAGTGACATTTCATCGTAGCCCCTGTGCTGTGCGGCTCGGCTCTGAATTCCACAGGGATGACGAGGTCCGGTTACAGTGAGCACATCTGGAGCTAGGGAGCGGCGCAGTCCTCACAGCATGCGCGTCTGTGTGCGTGTGCGTGTATGTATGTGTGAGCGATACCCCGGGGCAAAACCCTCAGCCTGCACAGGGATGGTAAACAAACCGTTTGGCCGTCTGTTAAACTACAATGAACTGATCAGTCTCATGGACTCACACGACCAGCGAGTGGTCAAATGTTTTGATTCCCCTTTTGTTTTCTTTTCCAGTTTTTGCCAAAAGGAAATAGCTCTCTTAAGTGCCTAAGCTGTATTCAACCCCCCCCCACCCCCTTTCCATTCAGAACCCCTTTAAAATGTGTGCAGGCAGCAAACTGCTTACACACAAACACACGTTTGCATTTCTGCCTTTGCTGGAACTACCCCATTGACTCTTGCCAATCGTGACCATCACTGAAGCAGCAAACGAGCAATCAGCAAACAAACAGCAAACAAAAACACACACGTGCAAACTCAGGCATGCTTGCATTTACATAATCCAGCCAAAGGTCACCTTAGGGTACTTCAGGGGTCAACGGCCTGAGCTCCTTCTGCCGATATTCCAGTTTGCTTTCATTTATTTCAAAGGCACATACATCAATGCAGTTACTCATCCCTTTCCAGATAAACTGTATATGTTACAACAGGGGTTTTGTTTTGATTATGCACTGTTTTGCCAGCACACATCAGCCATAATAGCAGACATGTACACAACAATTTCTCTGCCAGGAGCAGGGAAATGAATTTCAGGCCAGGAAATGTGTGCTTCCAGTCAACATAGAGAGCATTTTATGATGCGGCATTCCTACTCCTAAAGCCGGGATTACCCAAGAGGCCCACCCTAAGACCAGCCGGCCCATACTCGTGTCGATACCCTCCGGGCCAAGGGTCCACCCCCATGAGTGCTCTACACCTCCCTTGTCCCTTGTTACTTTCCTCTCCAAAGCAGAACCACAGACTGATGTTATTTAGATAACAGTAGAAATACCCAGGGCAGCCGCCTCGGCCTGAAAGTAAACAACAAAAAACGCTCTCCTGTGAGGCGACGGACCCCAAACGCTAATACAGCCCTTTCGTAACTCGCCTCCGCGTACCAGCAGTCGTTTAGATCCAATCCGCCTGCATTAGCATTTTTAACTAATGCGTCTATCAGCAATCCACGGTGCGCAGCAAGCGAGTACCAAACAGTAGAAGCTATTAAAATAGCAAGCTTGTGCCTACCCCCCCCCACCCCAGCATCACCTGAAACACACACAGATCATTCATTCTAAGCCAGGCTGAAGCCCACACTGCAAAGCATAAACATATGGCAATGTCTAAGTGCCTAATTACTGCACATCACTGAAGAGAAAATCACATTACATCTGAGCATCCCCAATATTCTGAGTGCTTGTGTGTGGGGGGGGAGGGGTACAGATATGTAATTACACTTGTAATTACTGTACCGGCATTTTTGAATTATACTAATCAAAAATGGCCAAATTGCAGGCCATGCAAAGCATGCCACCCAAATAATGAAGCAACTTTATATTACAGTGTGTGTGTTTTTTGCCACTTATCACAATATATTTTTATATATAACAGAAAATTGGGGGTAATAAAGTAACATCTCAATATTACCTCACCCCGCCTTTAAAGTCCAACTCTTTGCGGTCTTGTTTCTAAGGAACCGTGTGAGGTTCATTAGGAGTCTAAGACTTCATTAGAACTTCAACGGGTCAACTTGGGGAGACAGATGTACTTCGGACCACCATCTGTACCTACAGCTTAAAGCCGGACCCTTAATAGCGGTTTATGAACTCTCGGTACACACCACTGCTTGAGGGCGCTGCCAATTACGCACATCATTACTCGCGGGAAAACAAGGCGGGATCGGGCGGAAATGGACATTTTTCCGCTGCGCTGTGACCGTTGCTTTGCGACAAAGCCCCTTTTAATGTCACCGTCAAACACGGCTGAATGGCCGGCGAGGGGAGGCCCGGGGCCACATCAGCTTGCCAAACCTAATGAAACAAACAAAGATTTTCTCAGAGAAAATGAGCCAGTGCAGAACATGGAGGAACAACCGGCGCGCAATTAAATTCCCTGAGAAATGCAGACTCAACTCGATTCCCCCAAAAATGGTGGCCCTCGAAGGTCCGTATGCGTAAAATGCTTCTCTCCTCTTCGCAGACAACCGAGCCTGAATGTTTCTGCATGTCCAGCTCATATATCAAGGGTCATTCTTTTTCTCTTTTTTTTTTTTTTTAGCCGGATGGAAAATCCCTTTCGCTGAAAGTGAACTTAGTGCATCTGCACTCGTTGGAACCATGCAAGAAAATTTCCCAGCGTTTCACCTAAGCGATTCACCTTCTTCTAGTGCTATCTGACTCTTCCAAAACGTCAGGCTTTAAATGGCACATTTTCCATGAGATCATTCACTAAAACTGAACAGGCATTTATGAAAAAAACAAAAACAACAGTTTCTATACTTAAAGTAGAACTCACACCCACTTTTCTCCAAAAAACATAAAATAAAAACTCTGTGTGGGAATTACAAAACATGACCTTAATAACAAGGGGGAAACTAAGACAGGTATTTCGGTACCAGAATCCACTAAGGCATTTCCAGGTGATGTAAGGTGCTGACCTTCGCTGGGGTCACACAGTCAGCCAGTGGGCATGTCCGGATTTAAAGCACATATTCTGGATCGAAGACAATACCAGACCCAGAGCCACATTCCCTCTTAAAAATCTTATTAGACACTTTAAAACTATTTACACTTCAGTGTTCCAGTGATTGTTGAGCTTTCCAAAAAGAAAAAAAAAACATAGGAAAAAGGCCTAAAAAACCACATCTTTGCTGTGCTCCTTGTAAGTCAAGGCGAAATGCTACAGGTCTGTAAAAGTTCATTTGAGGAACGTGATATTTTGTTTGGCCGGTCCCTTGTTGCTAGACCCGCTGGCTGGAAGTTTCAGAAACTGACTCTATTAAAAGTTTATCGTGTCAAATTTCGGTGGTAATTTGGCAATGCCTGCTTGTGTTTGTTATTGCATTTTTCCATGTTTTTTTTAAACCTTTGTTTATCAAAATTTCATCGGTTTGGCATTAATTTGAATGCATTTCTTATACCAGCCATAAGTGAAGGGGAGGGACGTTGAAAATGGTGGAAATAACCTCTGCAAGATGCTTTATTAATAAACAGTACTGGTTACAGCGAGAGCCAGGGAGTCAGAGCTGAAAGTCAAGGAGTCAGAGAAAAGGGGTCATGGAGTCAGCGCTGAGAATCTGGAAATAAGTGTTAAGTGTCACTGAGTCAAAGCTGAGTGTCACTGAATCGGAGCTAAGAGTCTGGGAATCGGAGGTAAGTGTCACTGAGTCAAAGCTGAGTGTCACTGAATCAGAGCTAAGAGTCTGGGAATCGGAGCTAAGTGTCACTGAGTCAAAGCTGAAAGTTTGGGAGTCAGAGGTAAGTGCCAGGGGGCATCTCTACAAGCCTCACTGCATCGCTTTGAAGATCCACTTTGCATGTAAAGCCACCCAAGTTCTCTGTGGGCTAAGCTGCCATTGAGTAGAAGTGCAGATACTGTGGCTGAAGCAGAAACTTGTTCCTAGTTCTTCTCTATGGCTAGTAGCAGGAGCCCCTCCCATTCCTTAGCAATAGATCAGTAAAGTATGCTGTGAATTCCTGGCATATACATCAAAGTCCACTCATTACTTTAACAGTTATTCCTGTTGAGGTTACTATTAACTGTTCACCCATGCACCTTCCAACTGCTTATCCAGTAGAGGGTCACAGCAGGCCTGGAGCCTATCCCAGGCAGCACCACTCCACTCGCAGACAGCTTGCCGTTATTATAATAAGTACTATTATCGCTATCATCATCATCAAAGCTTTTTACGATAAAATCAAGGTGACCATATACAGTGTGGTGACTGTTTGCATTAACAGTGCTGACTAAACCAGACTAACATAAATCACAGTTGCTCGACGGTGTAGATATTTTGCACCTGCAATTAAACACGATGACCAGTTAGACCTCACAAATTTAGAGGAGATAAGATATTAGTCCCACAAGTGGGAAATTCTCATTGTCACGGCAGAAAGTGGACAGTACAAAATAGAGTAGCAAAATTAAAAAAAAAAATTTAAACAGCATACAAACTGAATATAATAAATAAAAACAGAATAAAAAAAGACACTTTTTTTTGTAAGAGGAGGTCCTGTTTTACTGTCGTTTCCATGCCAATCAAGAATCATTATCATCAAGACTTCAAGATGCTTATTAAGGACTTCAATCAATGTCATTAATTCTTCTTATATGCTGACAGGACGCAACTGAAGCTAGCTAAAGTAAATGGGAATACGCAGAGTATGTAGAAACAATATGGCTGAGGTCGACAAAGGCCGTGACATCAGCAGCGAGGGAAAACATCCAGTATTGGAGGTCCGCTACATGGCCACAAGAGCAATTAGCTAATCGCTTCAACATTTCTAAGGTGCGTTAGTCATCGCAGCCACATTTCTAATCGCTCTCGCATCACAGCTCAGCCTGGTAGGAAATTTACGTAAACAAAGCAGTTTTTCACGCAGCTGCTTCATGACGAGCCGGGTCGACGGCCGCTGATTTACGCGGTGCTGGCAGACAGACAGTCCAAAACACTTCCCCACCTTTATCCAAAAAACCTCAAAACAACTGCTTCAAATAAGGGAGTGAATCCACCAAACACGCAAAAATGTCTAGGCCCCTCTTTCAAACGGGGCCGGCTGACTACGACAGAGCGCGTCAGGGAGACGCGGTCCTGCCTCACGCATTTCAAACACATCCTGTCGTCTCGTTACACGGCCGGCACAGATGACTTCCATTCTGCGATGCCGGCATCGTCGGTGCACACGAGGCACAGCTGTGTGTCCATGCAACCAATAAATAAAACACCAGCGAAGATGACGGTGGGGACCCCAATAGTTTCCCCAGAAGCTGTAAGGGAGACGGTTTTAATAAAATATACAGCTTTTGACTGGGTTCTTGGACTCAATACCCCCAGTGACATAGTATTCCAGATGGCCAAGTTTCCCAAAAATGCTGCCCAAAAATAAAAATAAAATTTTGGGATGGCCCTTACTTTAACGATGTCAAGAGACGCACAATGGTTTATGGGAAAAAGGGGGACTGTTATCCAAGAAAAAAGATCAAATTCGATTGAAACTAACCACGCTGGCTCTAGCAAACAGGACATTACAGCCTTTACGGTCTCCCTCGTCAGGTGATGTGAAAAAAAGTTTGAAAACACTAATTAGCACTTTTTTGGAAAAGCCTGTAATTCTGGCATGCAAACAACACCATGGAGGAGACAAACTGTCATGACCGGAACCATCCAAAACCCAAGACTGAGATGTATAAAAGTGTCCTGAGTGACGTAGGGAAAAGTCAGTACCAGAAGAACCCTTCTTAACAGTCAAAATGATTGAAAGTATATTCGTTATCACTTTTGCACGCGACGAATTTATTCAGCTGGACATTTACTGCGACTACTCAGGCTATGCACATGCCTTAAGAGCAGAAGTGCATGCCACCCCACTGCGACTTAGAAATGGTTAACTTTCTGGTTACAGCTTCACATCCTTAATCACTTTAAGCTACTTATTGTACTTACTGCTCGCCAAATCACATGTACGGACATACAAGTAGACATACAATCTCTCTTGCGGGAGAATGTTAGTAAATATTAGTACATAAACATTTACCAGAATGGAGGTAACTGCTAGAAACCACCCGTCTCATTAAACAACTAAACAGGCTCTCCATTGTGCATGAAAAACTTGCCAATGGAGAGAATGCGATGCATGAACTGATCCTTCCTCTCCTTTATGCTAGCATTGCAGGAAAGCCTACTCTAAATGATCGTGATCTGTGATTAAAAAGCTCATTTGTCTACAGCTGGATCCAGATGTTAAGGGTTTTGCCCGAGACTGTGTTGCTGTTATCTCCCTTGTTTTTTTGCTTACAAAGGTTTCCAGCAACTTTCCACAGCGAGAGTCCAATGCCCCGGCTGCCTGAACAACACCTTTGCGTCTGCTGTGTTTGTGCTGCGTTCAGTCCAGAGCAGAATTCTAAATAACAGCGGAGGTTTGCCAAATTCCTCGTCTCCGGCCAGAAACCGTTATGAGAACCAGCTCCAGACGAACTCTTTTGTTTCCATCCGTTTCAGGAGGTTCCACTCAGCGGCTCGGACTTGAAATCCCGCACACTTAAAACACCACAAGAAGTGGGACTTACGTTACCGGACCAGTAAAACACTGCAAAGGAGCTGTCCTGCTCAGAGCCTTGTTGAGCCCGGAGGAATGTACAGCACAATCCAGCCAGAAAAAAAATATAAATATTTGTTTACTCTGCCTGTGTTATTATCCTGCTCCATACCCAGCTATCTGCATTAAAAACATCCATTTTGTTCTTCATTTTTTAATGGAAGATGTTATTCTGTCAATAGGAAGGTCTGTTTGCTAGGTTTGGCTGCTATTTATTGAAGGTCAAACTTTATATGGCTTATTCAATGTGAACTAAATCCTATACACCAGTCTGTTTTACTTTCTTTCTTCTTGTCTGTGAGTAGATCAGTATCAAATTTCCATGATTTTGTAAATAAAGTAAAGCAGACACCAAATTCTGCTGTCCACCTAAGTAGATGTTTTCGCAGATATCATGTAATTTGCCTCCACTCTGGGCCTTTAAAACTGCCATCAAAATATTAGAAGACAGTGTGTACTGTGCTACTATGGACGATCTCGCATCTTTGGAACATATCACAATATTCAAGTCTGTTCTCCAAAACTAAGGTTTCCTGTTTCATGTGTTTTCCTCGTCCATACCATTCTCACCAGAAAAATTTTGAAGTTGTTTCACCGGCACTTCCTTATTTCGCTTGGTTTTTAATCAAAGGATGTTGTACAAAGACTACACCGTGACACATTTAATCTAATTTCCTTTGGAAGTAAACTGGCATTAGCGAAGCATTTGTTTGGCCCAAGCAGATGACTGGCCTTTGCTGGGGCAGCCCTAGTCCGACTTGTCAAGAGAGAACTTCTTTTAAAATTGAAGGGACCGTTATTTTCCCTGACTACGGACTTTTGCGTTAATATTCGACAGTTTTATCGGTATGTCCAGCAGAGCCATAGCGAGGTCCAGTGTAGTATCAGGCATCTGTGACCTCTGTCTGTCGGAAGATTCGTAAGGGATCTTTAGTCTGCTGGTCAAGGAAGAACTGAACACTGTGTGGTTTACTAGGGAGCACAATCACTTTCCTTCCTATATTTACAGAGGTGCCTCTTTCTGTTTGTGTTCTGAAATGCACATTAAGGGCCCTTGAGGGTCATGAAAATGAAGTGTAGTGCTAAAACGCTCGTTAGTCAGACGTAAGTTAAACATTAAAGGCGTTACTCTTCTCGTAAATCACCCCTTTACCGATTCCCAAAAAAATAAAAACATTGTGGTGACTGCACTGCCAGAGATGTAGAAGTACTCTGCAGCCCGCTATGCTGTGTTTGTCCCGTGGCAGCCAATCACTGACAGTATATTTCTCACAACACCTGACCTTGGCCTTGATTGGCGGAAGCCGGTTTGACACAGTGAACTTGGAACCGCTGGCAGTGGAATTGACGCACTGTTTTAGCCAAAAGGCACAAACGGGCAGGACTCATTTGGCGCCGCTCTCATTCGTTTTCTGTTCCAGCGATATAATTCAATTTTATAGACGCGACTCGTCCCTGTAGATACTTAGGGTCTACTATGATTCTGACATTCTCCAGACACATCCGATAAGTAATGGAGTTCATTTGCTGGCTGTAACGATTTCAAGATGCTTTAAATAATTAAGGGAAATGACAGACATAAGTCACACATAATATGCAACTAAATATAGTATTACAGTATAGTACTTTTATAATTTTACCAAATATACAGGCTCATATGTTATGGTTTCGTTCATATTACTTTGTCATTCAGCACCATGCGAGCGTCTGGTTCTGGTTCTACCTGAATCGGTGGCTGTGATGATCAGGGTGTACTTCTCTCGGGTCTCGCGGTCCAGGCTCTTAACGACACTGAGCTGCCCGCCAGCGGACAGAACGAAGGCCCCGCCCTCGTTGCCGCTTCTCAGAGTGTAGCTCAGCTGCCCGTTAGCGCCGTGGTCATCATCTCTTGCGATCACCTATGGCAGAAAGGCTTTCTTTTCAGGGAGGAAGACTGAAATGCACACCCGGCCCGGTTTTTCCATCGCACTCCCAGGCAGAAATCGGAACATAAACGACAACGCTGAGCTCTTTAGAAACCCTCCGTGTGCCGCGGGCCCAGCCTTTCCGGACCCCCGTGCCCCTACGGCTTGTCCATCGCTCTGGCACGTGGACACGATCTCTAGTGGGGCACGGATGACAGCTGGCCTGCTTCCCAGATCGACAGCTGGTGCTTGTTCTCTCCACATATGGGTACAGGAAGTACACTCATTTTACCTTTTGTCACAGGAGACGTACGCTTTAATGGCTTATTAAGATGGGTTTGCAAGTCCGGATTCCCCGTTTCCGGTGACGAGCTGCCACCCCTGACAGCTGGTATCCATCTGTCGCGTGTATGTGGTCCGAAAATTGTGACAATATTCATTTAGCTATTTTCTTTATAAATGGAGTGTGTCGGACTGAGATGAAATGTGTTCCTATAACCACCTGCATATTTATACATTAATAAAGGATGAAATGTTAACATCTAATGTGTAACATCCCATAAGGTGAAACATAATAAGGTTTCTTAAGATTTATAGTAGAATAATGCATCCAGATTTATATGAATATATATTCTTATTAAATTTCTTTTTTAAGGCTTATGATTCTCTTTCTGTTATCTATTATCTAATTTTTGTTACGGTCTGTATGGATTCTGTTCCAACCATACTGCTGGTTTAATTCACAGCATCTTTATGGAAGAGATGCCTGCTTTTGTCTTTGAAAGCAAGACGTCCTGACCTGCAGCACGGTGTTGGGAAGCCTGCGGAGGTTCTCCTTCACCGTCACAGCGTAGGGCGAGAGCTCGAAGACAGGAGGGCAGTCGTTGATGTCCAAGAGCACGATGTTGACCGTGGCACGGTCCGTCCGCTGGCTGCTGCCCCTGTCAGACGCCTGCACCACCAGCGAATAGGAGGCCTTCCTCTCCCGGTCCAGCTGTTTGACCACCGAGATCATCCCCGTGACTGAGTCGACGCGGAAGTCGCCGTTCGCGTTCCCGCCGCTGATGGAGAAGCGGATCTGACCATTGGTGCCCTCGTCCGCATCCGTGGCAGACACCTGGAGCACATCGGTGCCGGTCAGGGTATTCTCCTCCATCTCAATGTCATAGATGTTCTGGGAGAAGCTCGGGGTGTTATCGTTAACATCCAGGACGATGACAGTGACCTCCATCATGGCTGACAGAGGAGGTTCCCCTTTATCTGTCGCCACAATGGCCAGCGTGTAGTTCGACAGCTCCTCCCTGTCGAGCTCCCCGACCAGTCGAACATTCCCGTCCACCGTCCCAATGCCGAACTTGCTCCCGAAGGGACTGAGGAGGGAGTATTCCACGTAGCTGTTGGGCCCGCTGTCGGAGTCGGTGGCCTGAGCCCTGAAGATCACCGTGTCCACAGGAGTGTTTTCCTGGATGTAGGTCATCTTCTGCGAGACGAAGGTGGGCGGGCAGTCGTTCACGTCCAGCAGAATGATGGACACTTGGGCCGTGCTGGTAAACCGTATCGCAGGGGGGGCTGCCAGGTCGTGCACTTTGACTACCAGGTTGTAGAAGGACTGAGTTTCCCTGTCCAAGACCTGCTTAGTCTTCAGAACTCCGTCACTGCTGATCATGAACTGGCCCAGGGAGTCTCCAGATGCAATGCTGTAGGCCATCTCAGCATTGGGGCCTAAGAGGGAAACAGCAGGAATGACACACATCAGGCCTCCTATTTAATCTACTACAGTAGGTGCTTCCCCTGGATTTAAAACACTCCTTCCCTGACAGCTACTGTAAAATTTGTTAAAGATGTTAGAGTCTGTACATTGGGGTATAGATATCTATGTTTCCATTTTCCAAACTGCTTATCTGGTACAGGATGAGCCCAAAATTAGACTATCAATATCTATGCTTTCATTTTGCAAACCTCTTATCCACTACCGAGTGCGACCCGCAATCAGAGGGCACAAGGCAGGGGCTCCCTGTATGGGATGGCAGGGTTACCCACTTAGCTGCCAAGGCACCCAGCCTATCAATAGATTTACATTGCTGAATAGATTCATCTATTGCTGAATTTTTTCCTAATTTAAACATGAATTTTATTATAAAGTAAAAAAGAAAAACAAAACAAAAGACACTCCTCAGGCTCCAGAAGAGAGAGCGACTTTCATGTCTGTTTGTCCTGCTCGTCTAGCATCAGTCGCACAGAGCGAAACCACAGAGAGAAAGTCGCATTGTGTAATCCTTCGAGCAAGAAAGCCCGTTTTTGAATGTTGCTGGATCCTT
>JABFEA020000017.1:7445946-7468016 GCA_019775915.2 Cyphomyrus plagiostoma | reverse complement strand
CCCCCCCCCCCCCCCCCCCCCCCCCCCCCCCCCCCCCCCGCCCCCCCCCCGGGGGCGGCGCGCCCCGCCCCCCCCACACATATTTATTCTTGCTATTTAGCACAGGGATAAACCCCTTCGTAAGGCTGTCCATCTTAATTAACGCCCATTTATAAGCAACCCTCTGAATGTAACGATGCATCGTGTCATAGAAATAACGTAGGATCAGATGAAAAATACCAAAAACCACATGTACAGTAGAATCAGATGGTCTATAAAGCTTAGGTGGCATAATTTATTGCCTGCATCTGAACTAAGATTAGAGGGATTTACCGTTCTATGGTTGTGTTGCAGATATTGACGCATGTGGTCGGTGGATCACGCCGTCATGCGCACCAGCCGCTCCTCCTCCCCTGTTTCAGGCACCCCCTGTGTGATTTACTGCACGCAAAGCTCGACAGAGATCCCTGCCTTCTAGTGGCCGCACACGAAAAATAGCTGCAATTACTTCTGCGTCTTATCTTATTAGGACCCGCATACATCCAGAACTTGGGGGCAATGCGATACTTCAGCAGTCCTGCTATTCAGAAGCATCACCGTGATGGATGTCGCTGTGAATCGTGGCCGACAGTTTCACACAGATTATTAATAGAAAGACACTTTGAAAGCAATCAGGATTTCTTCTTTTTTTTTTTTAGCAACTAGCTAAATGAGTCTTGCACATCCTCGGCATTAACGGGTAACTACAGCTACAGGACTTTCTACAGGCCTTTCAGTAGAACAAAAAGAAACATTTAGAAAGCCTTATGGTAATTCCATTTCACGGCTAATGTGTTTTGTTCGGGGCACGCTTGAGTGCAACTGAATAGTTTATAACACAATCCATCTCAATTCTCACGCAGGAACTTAGTGCTGATTCTTTCCCCGCTCATAAACCCATTAATAAGGTCAAAGTGACAAAAACAGCAAAATTTTTAGTGGACTAAAACTGGGCGATAGTCGGTCTGCGGGCTAATGGGCCAGTAGGTCGTCAGCTAGCTAGCTGCTTCTGGGCCAGACCCCTTATCTGGCCAAGCTACGTCATTTGTTATCTTCCTAATTTTGTCCTGATGTCAACATTGTGTCTCCCTGAAGCCACAGCTCCTCCCCTTTCTTTCAGTGCTGAGAGGCCGCGGGGGATGGGGCCGTGCTTAACCTCATTGGGGGGTGTGTTTCAGGCACTGGCTATCTTGCTGTTGGCAATTTCCTTTGAAACCGCTTCTTCTCCCAAGTCATCCTGTCTCGTCAGTGAGGTCAAAAATGACAGTGCTGGATTGTGCAAGATCCCTCAGGCACTAGGGAAATGCAAAACTGCTTAGCCTGGGATACGTCCCAGGGTCATGATTCTGCCCTTTGACCCAGCCGTACGCACGGCTTAGTGAGCGCGATGAAAACAAATATCGTAGATGAAAGAATCTGAGCTTGATTTCCCAGTCAAAATGCAATCACTGTAAACAAGTCAATGTGTGCTTAAGAAAATATTCTGGTTTGAAATATTCAGGCTGACTCACGCCACAATCTGCTGGATCCCAGAATATAAACACAATCAGAGCAGTTTGGCATTTCATTAGAAAAATAATAATAATTCATCAATTGAGTATTTTCATACATAGTAATAAATGGAGAACAGACACGAAATCGTCAGTTGCTGTTTACACAGACTCATTATAAACCAAATTTGTTTAGTCTGACAAGAAAATTTGACAAAGAGCAAAATGGGGAATATCGGAGTAAACGGGAAATATTGTTTAATTTGTGGCACGGTCTGTTGCCGGATGTTGCAGCTGACAGTGGAATTGGGGTAACAATTCAAAGGCTTGTTTGTGGACACCACACGGAGACGATAACATGCCGGCATCAGGTGTTACCCGGCGCAGGGGTAAAGTATGGCTGTTGTCAGTCAGCAGACAGGCAAGTATTTCAGAAGAGGCCACAGCAGGGTGAAGAGCTTACGAATGTCACATATGATCTCTCGGTGACAGCGGCAGTCATCACCTCCCCCCCACACGCCGGGCCGCGCAGCTGAAGCTCACAGTTGGCACGGGGAGCGCCTAAGCCACGCCTCTCCACAGGACACACACGCGTGCGGGCCAGCCTGCTGCGGCGGGCATGGGCTTCACGGAGGAATTCTTCAGGGCCGTCCAGAGAAGCAGCCCCGTCACACTCCGCCGGCGGCAGCTCGGGTGGAAAAGCAGCCTCTGAAAATATCGCCGGTGCTTCTTCTCATTTTCTTTTCTGCAGGGTTGGGTTTATACCGCGAGCCCCGACTCCGCATGGCTGCCCAAAGGCGCTTAGCAAAGACCCAAAAACAAGACCCCTGTCAGAGGCACACATAGGAGCGGCTGATGTCACGTATTGAATGCCGAAAACCAGATATAAGCCAGAGGACGGTGTAGTCTGAGGAAACATAAGATCCTACAGTAGTTATAGGAAATAAAAACCTTAGGGGTGTGAGACCAACTGGCTGCCCAGCCAGACAGGCATTTATAAGCAAAAATAGGTACGTCATAACAGAATGACCCACTACCCTTTCAGATTAAAGTTATAAATAATGGGGAAAATAACACATTAACATACAGAAGTCCCTTATATTTATACACATCATTCACAACAGAGTAAGACAATTTGACAATGCCAGTCTTTATTCTTATATGACCTGATGGTGATCGATAAATAAATGTGTAAAATTTAATTTTATACTGTTAAGTAGCAGACCTATGCCCAGACCTATATTAGGGACTGATTCTCTGGGTGCATTTAACCCTCTGGTGCATAGCGGTCACTACAGTGGACAGCTGTTTAAAAGTAATCAACTGGGAAATCAACTGTTTCATGTTGAGTGCTTAAGCGCATGTAATCCAGTGTCGTGGACATGTCTGCAACTTCCTGAAAACATCAAATTATTGACGAAAAAGTTATTTGTTTTTGTCATGCCTTAAGAAGAGTAACAACAAACAGAAAATAATTCATGCATCAGAGGGTTAATACACCCCATAAGCAAGTGAATGTCCAGGTCGGCTCCTGTTGTTCCACTCTGTGGCTCAATAAGATGAGTCTGCAGCTACCTGCTAACCCCTCTGTTGCATTTTCAAATCTTGCCTCCTCTGGTTTTGGATTTTGTTCCCTGGTGTTTCATTTGAGTTTTCTAGTCCCCGTGTCTTGTGATTTTTGATGGTCTTGCTGCTATTTTTGATTCCCTGCCTGTTTCCCCTTGTACTTAGTTTCCCTTTGTAGATCATTTACTTTTGTTAGTTACTTTATCCCCTTTTTAGCTTTGACCCCTTGTGGTCTCATTTAGTTTTTTAGTCTGTATTCAGTTCTGTTTAAATAAACCCTTGTTGTCCCGTGAAGCTGCTAGTGAGTCGTCCACCATCCTCTCTGCTGCATCATGTCTTTCACTTGCATCAAATCTGCCCGGATTCCTAACAGTGGATGTGATTCAGCTGGTGTTTGCATATCGTTTGGGGCCATAAAATCTGGCCCTGGGATGGAAATATCGGACTTGATGGTTGAATTGGCACATTCTCCCGCCAGGCGGGCATGAGCGGGGGTGAAGAGCGGAAGGGACACGGCTGGTGAGCAGACGACAGCCCCCCCCATCCCGCCCTGACCCCTCCCAGCTGGGAGAGCAGGCCCGTCTGTCTGCCCCGGTGCCCCCTGCTGACAGAGTTCCCAGCCCTGGCTGACGTCCCAAATCCAACCAGAGGCTTCTGTCGCTGGCCTTTCCGCCCCACGTGCCACGGAAAGCGGTATTTCCGAGTTTCTCACCCGCGTGGGGCAAGGGATTAAAACGCGGGACAGAAATACACTCGTCACCAAGCAGCGTGAAGTGTGTCAGGCGGATGTCTCGCCTAGCCGACAGGTAAAATCAGAGCCCTTCGCGTCTGGCAGTGAACTAGCGCTCTGTAATTCCGATTAAGAGGATCATGGCGAGCAGTGCAGGTGAAGGGCAGCAATGTTTCTCCCATTTCCTCGCGCGTGTTTCAGCTCCGATGTACAATTTTAGGCGAAGGTTTCAAATGACGAATCCGAATTTGGCAGGACAGATGTGTTTGGAGAATGATTTAAAAAAAAAAAAAACACAGCGTAACATATGACTCTCTCCCACACATCGCATCTAGAGAGGAGAGTTTCATCAGCGCTCGGTGTCTGCATCCACTGCCCTGGCCGCGGCCAATAGTGAGAGCAGTGGTTCCAGCAATTAATGTGTTAGCGGCTGCTAATCTCATAAACCCCGAGCCTGGATCCGTTCCTTTTCTCGCCGTTAATAATGGCCACGCTCTGTTGAAACGTCTGGGTCGCCGTTTATTATTAGCAGCCGGGACATTAATATACACCATCACCATAAAATAATACTTGTTCTGTCCTGATGGATGGCCTGCTATGTGTCACGCGAGCAGTTTCCAAGACAGTCCTTAGCAATAAGAAGTCAGCAAAACTTCGGCCATGATTGTCACCGACTATTGTGACAGCAAAAATAACAAACATAGATACTGCACCTACTCTGCTCTGGTTGAGCAAACAATGGTCTGTCACCTCGCTGTTATTTATGTGGCATGCTCTGCCATGTAGGAGTTTTCGGCGTTGATCTGTCAAACACCGCTGTCCATCGACGTGGGCCGTACCATCTCAGCAGCGACAGACACTCTGGCACGGATATGCGCGGCTCCAAAATAAGCCCCAGGTGGCGAGCCACCAGATTAGGTGATGCAATCTGACTGAGAGCACAACCCCTCCAGAAAAAGACCTTCGGATTTTTTTTTTTTCCGTGCGCAAAAAACAGAAGAGTCGTTGATTTTAATCAGTGCAAGCTGCCTCGCTTAAGGGCTGGTGTTGTTAACCGGGAGGACAGACACAGCCCTCTAAGCGGAGTGTTACAATAACACGGACATAAATCTCCCACTGGGGGCCCCTGCCTCACATCAGTCTTCAGAACCACCCTTATCTTCCATTCTTACATGGACTAACCATGTCAACGTACTTTGTTGGCTTCACAGATCCCTGCACAATTAGGGCAGATTACCTTATCCCTCAGCAATTTCTGCTTGCAGAGGTTCATCTGCTGAGGGGGGCAATGCACTAGTATTCCTAAACGTACGGACAGAAGTGCGAGGGTGAGTGTGTAGGGCATGTGTGCTCGCCTTAGCGTCGGTTTATAGTAGCAGCCTTCGTGATCCCCGTGACTCACATGTGGAGATCACTTCTGAGGCAGCAAATGCCACTCTGGCACCCAGACGTCTCGCCTGGCCCGGCCCACAGAATGTGGGCTCGCGTCGGCCCACGCGGGTCCGTGCCTGGGGCTTGGTGCAGCTGGCGCGTGCTGAGAGCGAGTGCGGGTCCCTGGGCCCTTCCTCGCCACGTGCCCTGTTTGTCACTCACACGCCTGCTAAGACTTAACTAAGAGCTTCCGAGGGGCTCTCTCTAGCAAGCCACTGGCTCCGATTTAGTCACTCCAGTGTCGGTCAGGATCTAGTTCACCACTGCTCCACTTTAATCCACTCGATTTCATCACCCTGACGCAACAACACTTCCATCTGTGCTGTAAACTACTGTCTGTTGCTGACTTATTTTATTAATTGTACAAACAGGTGTGAAACGTGAGCCAGTTTGGCGGATATTGAGTTACACCCAAATTGAAGAGCAAAATTTCCACAGCACAGTCCATTTTTTTTGTTGAGATGAGACCCACTATGACCTGAAGTCAGGCTTCCTCATCATATGTTAGAAGCCTGGAGACCAAAGCTGACTCACTCCTCATATAATCCAATGAAGAACTTTAGTTAAGACTCCACTGAAATGTTCTCAAACGTTTCCCACAGACTGCATGAGCTTTGGAAACTTGTTCATCGATTGGCATAGTGTTGCTCTAATGCTTCGTAAGGTGTTATGTACTTCTGCATAGCAAAGTCACACGTTAGAATCTCACAGTCAGTGACCGTGCACAGTGAGTTTCTCTTTTATGGATCACAGCGTCTGCATCGTCGCTCTTTTTTTGCAGCTTAACGCTCGTACTCCCCCCTCCGACCTGTGAGTCACCTTAGAGGAAAATGCCCATAAATGCAATAACAGCCAAGGAAATCTGCAGTTTAGGACTGAAAAAAATAAACTCAAATCAGGCATAAATTAAGTCTTTTACTATGCTTTTGCTCTCGTTTTATGATCGTTGGGAGCTGCTTATGTCAGACCTCAGAATCACAATTCAAAGTCCTCCTTATCTTATACACGCATTACCTTTCCAGCTCTTTGTTATCACTCGTTATTAAAGAAGGTGTAAGAAGTTGCAGCATCTAAGCATCCACTCATTTCATAATTAATGTGCACTAAAATAGCACCCTGTAAAGAAAAAGTGTCCCCCTGCCCAAAGAGACGTTCGACCTTAATGGAGACCTCTTTTGGATGTAAATCTCCTTTCATTGAATGCATAAGCTATTAATCTCTTGGAAGACAAACTTAAGGGGTTGGTGTATACAAAAATCTGATGGTTTACTCTAAATCTTTCAGTAGGTGAGTGCATAGGCAGCCAGGCATAATTCACGGGATGAGATATGCGAAAGTATCCCGTGAACATTTGCACGGCGGAGCATTTCTGAGTGTGACAACAGTAATTTTTCGTCCGAGTTCAACAAAGGCCATAACATTTCGGTTCCAAAAAGGAGTAAAACTTTCTTTAACTACAGACTCCTCTGATTGTTATTGTTGGCCAAACATTTGGACTGGCAATGAAAAAATATTATGCTGTTTTCTGTTGGATGATTTTTGTTCCTGTTTTTTTTCTTCCCTAACATGCTATACATTGACTCCCTGGTCATATGTGCTTCAAGATGAATTTTGGATCATATAATAAAATTGCCAGACACACCCCACACACACTCACCCCAATTTTGAAATGTTTATTCAAAGCCGACAGACATTTTCCAATGGAACATAGGACTTTTTAAACTGGCCTGGTTCTGCCAGTGTACCCAGTGCCAGCCAATTGAGCGATAGGGCTACCCACTAGGCCTATCCACCAGGGCTACCCACTAGGCCTATCCACCAGGGCTATGCACTAGGCCTGTCCACCAGGGCTATGCACTAGGACTACCCACTAGGCCTATCCACCAGGGCTACCCACTAGGCCTATCCACCAGGGCTACCCACTAGGCCTATCCACCAGGGCTACCTACCGCAGCTACCCAGCGGGCTGCACAAAAGACTCAAAGCTCATACGCTTTTCTGCATATTCAGTTGGGATTCCTGTTTATGTGACACGGTATTCCAAACACAGCCTCTGCCATTAAAACAAATGAGATCATTAAACAGCTATTGTTGCTAATTAAAGCTTCCTAAGTATCCAAGGTCTGCAAATAAGAAGCCCTTCTGTGCTCTCGCTAGTCAATAGTAGCATCCATAGAATGAAGCGAATCAGACTGTTAAGAGAGTATTCAACGCACCGGAAGGTCATTGCTTGGGAAGTTTTTATTTGTTCCTGGCTCGTGTTTGTTTGCCATTACTAATACTGAAAAATTTCACACTTGGACAAAGAAAATACTGAAACAGCTGAGATAATCGGTTAATCCATCCAATTTTCCTGTTGTTTGTTTTGCAGCAAACACAACGCCCCACTGGTTAATAGCTGAAGCCTTCTCCAGCCATGACCAAATACCTTCCTCTGTTTCGCTCTGGGGTCAAGGCTGCGGTCATGTGACACAGGACCGCGACGCTATCACTGAGGTCCGCGGGTGACCGTAACACGTAGCAGGAGCACTCGTCTGGGCCACTTCATTAAACCTTAACGTGATGCCGCCGCATTCCTCGCCATTATCTGGTTCCACGGTTCTGTTACATCTCAACAGTAAGGGTGTGGAGGGAGAGGAAAAGCACACAAACACACGAGGAAAAAAAATTAAAAAGCCAAACAAAACAGGCAGGACTTGAGCTGACTCACTGAAGTGAGTTTTATTGTTTAACTGCTTCATTGTAAATTACAGCCCTGAGAAATGAGGCACCATTCGTTTTCTGGACAGAATGATTAATTGTCATTGGGCTTTTTGAGTTTGGCTTTCCCCCTCTGCCTCTCTCTCTCTCTCTCACACACACACACACACACACACACACACACACACACACACAGAAGCACCCATTCTCTCACTTTCTCCCGTTGCTTTTAATTGGCTAATTTTATAACCTCTTAAGAGTACTTAATGAAGGTCTTTATGCGGCGTATGACGGGGGCATTCTGGACGGGTAGGTTTCTGCTACCTGTGGCGTAATGGCCCTCCCCACACACTGCGCGATACACCGGGGGGTCGGCTTTGCGGTTAAAGACCTAACTTCCTCTCCGCTTGGTTGCTGGTTCCAGTCCCAGCAGAGTTCTTGCCGGTATACTCACAGAGAAAAGGAGCTTAACCTTAAGCTGGCCAGGAACAATGAATGGTTGTACTCACTGGTAAAGTGTTAGCGGGTTAGATTCGAGGGGGGGGGGGCAGATAGGAAACATCTGCCAAGCAGCACAGCGGACTGTAGCACCTCCCCACACACATTTTCCCCCCACGATGCTCGCTCAGAGAGAGCCTCATTGTCAGACTGCTTAGGAAGGTTGAGCAACAAGACTGCCGTTCCCATATCTCTTCATAATCACATGAGGCACAGGAGTGAATGTGCCATTAGCCAAACTGCTAGCACACTCTCCATACTCTGATGAATACTTGCATTAATTTAAAAAATGGAATGAAATGATGTTTTATTTGCACAAATACGAGTACAGGTGCCTTGGAATGCTTCTTTACGCATATTCCATCTTGCTCTCCTTTCAGACACACACACACACAGAGTATACAGGTGGGGTGGAGCTCGGGGGCTGTGCACAGGGTCACACACACACACACACACAGTATACAGGTGGGGTGGAGCTCGGGGGCTGTGCACAGGGTCAGACACACACACACACAGAGTATACAGGTGGGGTGGAGCTCGGGGTTTGTGCACAGGCTCAGACACACACACACACACAGAGTATACAGGTGGGGTGGAGCTCGGGTTCTGTGCACAGGGTCAGACACACACACACACACAGAGTATACAGGTGGGGTGGAGCTCGGGGTTTGTGCACAGGCTCAGACACCCCTAGGGTATTTCAGGGGGCTAAGGGCCTTGCTCTTGGGCCCGATGGAGATCTGTTTGCTTCACCTGTGTTGGTGTATGTCCACTACAGGAGTGGTTTGTGGTTTAGGTGAACTGGTGTCTCTGAAGTGCCCTCACTGAGGCATCCCATATAGGTCCTCTCCTTCCTTGTGCCCTAAGGCCCCTTGGGAAAAACTCAAAGCTCACCTCAACCGTGTTCTGGATAAGCAGCAACGGAAAATGTATGGATTAATGGCCCCTCAAACTACTACTAAACATGAGTAGGTAGGGTATAAATATATAATTTCACAATTTTAAGATCCTTGAACTCAAACAAATGTTTTATTGTGCAAATAAGGAGTTATAGAGGGTATGTAGTGCAAGCTGTAAGTCTTTCTCCATTGTAAAATAATTGCTTAATGGTCGCACTTAAGCGCATGCCATAAAAACCAGTGCAGCCAGACGGGCGTAAGTCTGCATCAGTTACGCAGACATGCAGACGCGAGTCGTAAAGCGCACGTTGTGTGGGGCGGGTGGCGTCGCCTCCATATCGCGCGGCCACATCGGCGTCCGAGGCGCTGCGCATTCCTGTCAGAAGGGGGCGTGCACAGGGGGCATGCGCGGGGGGGCGTCTGGAGGCCAGCGTGACGCTCCCATGGAGCCTGCCTGCCGCCAAATCAGACGCCATCCGTGCGTTGTAGCGTTAACACGGCAATTTGCTTTCTTGTTATGCAGCGCTGACCTTTTTGTTTTGTTTTTGACCCCCCTGCTGCCCCCTACAGGCACTCATGGAAATCCACTGATAAACCTGACATATCGACAGCTTTCCCATTAAAATGTGGCTTTTCCCCAAAGCGTTTCCCCAAAATGATCATCTATTATCAGCAAACCTCTGTGCACTGTGTACCTCACAGGGGCACCAGCCTTTATTACTGCTGTCTATCCTTTTATTCTATGATCTCTTTTTAAATAAGACTGTTTTTATTTTACTCCATCAAAAACAACTATTCGCACTCGTGCAATTCACAGACATCCCCACAATCAGGTATGTCAGACCGAAATGGAGGTTCCCATTTTCCAGAACTGAGGAACCCCGTTCTTCCACTTTCTCTGGATCAGGGCACGAGGAATCGACAAATTCCAGGGTGCAGGTCATTGAGAAATGGTACCACTGCGAGTCGGCTGAATCAAAGCCAGGAAAAAAAAAAAAGTCACAAAAATGAAGCGGGCAGGATCCCGTCGATAACAGGGGCGATGCTGAAAGTGAAGGTGTGACCTCAGAAGTGGCCCAAACCCTTCAAGATTTAAACTCTACATGCGTGTGTATGGGAGTCACTGAAATGGAATATACACTGTGCACATTTAAGAGGAGCGCCTCTGCTCTAAGAACGTGAGCTCAGTTTCTGTAAGACTAATAACCGAGCTATACCTACGAAGATTTCATTAATGTGAAATTTTATAGCATCTTCCCTCAAACCATGGAATTATTTGACACTTAATCAATGGTTATAATTTAACACCTGTTCCTTAATCCTGCACCGTGCACTTTGTTTGAACTATGTTGCACATCTGTTCTTTTTTCCCTGCTGTATACCTTGCATGTGACAAATAAACACCTTGAATCTTTAAAGTCGAAGGCCGCTAAAAACATAAGGTCTGAGTGCTCGATTCCTGCTGAAACCCATCATCACCTCATGGGCTATCCTTCCTCTTCCTATCCTAAGCAGTTCCAATCTGTACTGACCCCCCCCCCCCTCATGGGCTATCCTTCCTCTTCCTATCCTGAGCAGTTCCAATCTGTACTGACCCCCCCCCAAAACCACAATTTATTTTCTTATTAAAACTGTTTACTGACCACCGCTCCCCACCCAGAAAAAATATCCCAGGGATTAAACCAATGCGGGAGAATAAGTATGAAAATGCCGACAGGATAAAAAGAAGAGGGACCCATAGAAATGCTAGGGAAGGGGCCTTTTTTGTTGCTTTTTTGGGGGGTGGGGGTTGGGGGGAGGAAGTTCCCAGCTCTGCCACTTCATTAATTCATGCGTTTTAAGGAACAGGGCTCTGGGGCTTCCTCGACCCCCATCACGCCGATGGAACAACAGCGGCATCAGTAACTGACAACCCCCTGGGACGCGGACCAATGCCCTCCAGGCTGTGGGCTGCAAGCACAGAACCCCGGCATTCATGGGTCCAGCCTTTATTCACTATCACCACTCAGCCTGTCGCAGGATGGCAGTGTCAGGATGAGCAGAATGCTCATCCATAACTTTTAACACGAGGGTCTAGTGAAGAGTCTGTGTGAGGCCTCGGGTCGACCACCAGGGGCGACGGAGAAGGATGGGGAATGACAGTGGGCTGGCGGTGAATCCGTCGAGCCTTTTTCATGAATTCACCGATAGTGCCCCCCCAGCGTGCGAGCGGATGGCTCATTTGGCCAGTTATGCCTGTGCTCCACCATCCCGGAAAGAGTGTCCCACACCTTCACGCAGAAACCTCACAGGAGCGCAACCTGGACATGCAGCAACCTCACAGGAGCGTAACCTACACATGTAGCAACCTCACAGGAGCACAACCTGGACATGCAGCAACCTCACAGGAGCGTAACCTACACATGTAGCAACCTCACAGGAGCGTAACCTAGACATGCAGCAACCTCACAGGAGCGTAACCTACACATGTAGCAACCTCACAGGAGCGTAACCTAGACATGCAGCAACCTCACAGGAGCGTAACCTACACATGTAGCAACCTCACAGGAGCGAAACTCAGACATGCAGCAACCAAATTATTTTGACTCTGAAAACAATTTTGTCAAAAGCAGAAAAGTTTTCATGCTTGTTCAAAAAAAGTACAATACCCTATACTAGTCCAGAAAAGCGTTTATACTAGTTCCTAATGATTCAGAAAAGTGTTCATACTAGTTCAGAGAAGTGCTATATTTGTCCAGAAAAGTGCTATACTAGTTCTTTAAAACAGTGTTCAGTAACTAGCATGAACAGAAGATATTCTGTTTAACAGAACAGAATATCCCCCCACACATTCCACTAATATTCTATGAATGCAAACTTAACTAAACCCAGGCTACACCATTAGGTACACCATCCAGAGCAGTGTCCTCATCTTTGAATAAAGTATTCAACTTAGCATGATAACACTTTCACTTTGGCTTCTGGCTACTTGTAATAGAGTATGGACTGCATCAAAATATTGTAAATGCCGAGAGATGGCTAAAATATATTTCCCAGACACATTTCAAACAGATGGAACCTCTTTCTGTAAAATACTTGTTATGTCACTCCTTATGCATTAACCAGTCCTGCCCTGGGGGGGTCCTGTATCCCCCACCTTTAATCACCTTATAACATGATTATTAAGGTGTGTTAAACGTGCATGACCACCATGACAAGCCTGGGGGGTCTGCATTATCACGGCTGCCTTTCAGGCCTTGGAAATCCTCTCTGTCAGTCCCCCCCATGTCATTTGCCCCTTTATCGTCCCATGGGACACCCACCAGACCCACAGAGGGGCCTCATGCGCTGCCCGTCCAAAAGGCCAAGTCACAGACGGCGCCGGGAGACAGGGAGTGAGAGCGCCGTGGTCCGGGGGCAATAGGTTTTCCATGACGGGGTGTTAGCCGTCCCGGCGCTTTCCCTAAACGCCCCAATTGCTGATGGGTAAAAATAAACCAGAGTGCCTTAAAGGGCCAGCACTGATAATTTCAGTCAAAGTCCACTTAAACGAGGATGTCAGGTCTGCTTACATAAAAGCAATGCTTTTTTTTTTTATCAAGCTAATGCATTTTATTGCTCTCTCAAGGGCGGAAAATAAACTTTATTTAAGGAGTAAACTTTTCACGTACACAGCCAAAATGTTTGTCATCAACATATAATATTTTGCTGGCGCCTCCGTGATTTTAATAAATTTATCAAACACTCTTCACCCCACGACTCCGGCATTGCGAGTAAAAGTTGAAACATCAGTTTGTACTTTGTTTTAAACATTTCCCAGAATGGAAACATCCTTTCTGAATGAAGTAATGACAATTAGGCCTGGGCTGTCGGGCGGTGACCGCGGGGGCCGCTGATGGGTAAAACATGCGGTGAACCATCCGCGCCAAGGCTGTCGCCGGACCAAACACGGGGGCCCACTGCCAAGTTACCTGTCAAACCAACGGGAAACTGCGGCCAACGGCCCCGCCGGCCTCCTGACCTCACTCGTGCTGTGATACACCGCCTTCTGTGCTCAGATTGAGCGTCTGAGTCCTGGATCATACTGAATAATGGGATGGTAACATGGAGCATCAAGGGATCAATAAATATAACCAATTCCAAATTAACAGTCAAATGAGCTTTTCTCGTTTCTCAAGGCTCACAGACCAACCTTCTTTACTCAATGGTGAAATGAATAATTGTAAAAAAAATTTTTTTTTTAATCCTCGGACAACTCAATGATGTTTCCATGTTAAATGACTTGTGCCATTAGACGCTGGCCTACAGTATGCAGTCTTTGGGTAAGCTTAATGGGTTCGGCACTGCTTAATGTCACAGCTTTGCCAGAACTGGCAAAGCCTCATCAACCCACATCAAAATTCACCAGAACCCCTGAAATAAGGAGCTAGAACATTCAAAAAACCTTTGTCAATGGGGCGGAGTGGGGAGGGGGGCCACAAAAGAGTGAAGAATCCAATTTAAACTGTGAAAATAAACAGTAGTCCCTCACACATGGCGATACTGCTTTGTTTTCCTTATCCCTACTTCTGGCCAGAACAAGATAATGACTGGTGGAAAAGAATGGTAAGACCCCTTTGATGCTGACAAAGACCACCGTGTGCTCTATCTTGGGCTGGAAGTACATAATGTCCCCTGTCCCAATCCGTGCCGCTACCAGAGGCCACTGACGACCCTGGCGTCAATCTTAGGTCTGTTTTAAGGTCGCCCGGCCACTCTAACGCCGATCAAAGGATAAACACGGAGCTCCATACCTACAGGATCTGCATGAGAAATGTGTATGTGTGTGTGTGTGTTTTTTGATTGGTATTTTCCTGCCAAATTCTAAACATTCCAACATTGTTTATATTTACATTATGTGTTCATGTTATATGTTATATATTTTGTTTTTTTGTTTATACGATGGTCTGATCCATCTTTGCACTATATGTACAAATATAGCACTGTGGTCCTGGGGAGCATTATTACAAGCCACTGTATGCTATGACACTATCAGGGCTAGATTGGAATTTAAAATTGGCTTCGTGGTTCCCCATGATAACTGTTGCTGTGTGTGGGGGGGGGGGGGGGCTTACATAATGCAAGCCAACATATCCATTGGTTAACTGGGAATGTATCTGGTATGCCACATGGTCAGTCCAGCCCTGGTTCCTGCATATGAATGGTGTGATATTAAAGCCCAACTTGATTTGAAAACACGCATAGCTAAGAATCATAAATGAATGCTTCATTCCTGGAGTACAAGTCATCATAGAGTCCACTTAACTTCCATGCATTGGCTCATCATCAAAACATTCTAAACCAAGTTAGCCTAAACCTAAACGAATCCTAACCCTAACCTTTAATCTACGGGGTGCATCCTCACTTCTGTTTTCATTTTTGCTCTGTGACATACCCATACTGTGGGGTTTAATGACTTCATTGCACATTCCTTACCACTGTTTACCTCTTACACTGATCTCGGGTTCACTCTGTGTATTTTTTTATCCCTCGAAAAAAAAAAAAAACACCCAGAGGTTTTACCCCTGGTTAACATAGCACCTAAATCAGCCGTGCACATGACCGTTCGTCTGAGTCCTGACATCACTGGGGGAAGCAGTTCCCAGCACCGCCTGTGACGATAAAGACCTCGCAGTTCTGGGTATAACTCAGAACAAAGTCCCCAGACAATGATGGAAGGTAAGGGAGGGAAAATACTCTGGGAAGAGAAAACTTCAAAGGGCTCAAAGAGAAGGGAAGCAGGATAAAAGTCCCCCCAACAAAATAACTCATGGAATGTAAAGAGGTTAAACGTTCATTGGAGAAGACCAGAGAAATTCTGTCCGTGGGATCTTGTAAAATGACTATTTATGCTTGAAGTTGACCTTAGATGGCCTACAGATGTGACGGACAGGTTTGCAGCGGGGTGGGGCTGGGGGGCGTGGCTCCACCTCCGTGACCCCCAACGGAGGACAAAGTGGTCAAATGTCGGGTCAAGAGGCGGCACCGGGCTTCTCAAGAGGCAGATGCTGCCAACCAAGACTATTTTGGTGGAGCCAAGTAAGAATTAGAATTAGCAGACAGTTAGAGAGCCCAGAACAGGGCCAGGGCACAGTTCAAGGGGATGGTCCGATAAGCTGGCATCCCAGCTGCCCCAGTGGGCCGCACATCTGACTCCAACTGGTCACCTGACCACAGATCGGGGCCAGCTGGGCCATCAGCCGGGTCGGTACCCTCATGCGATCAGAGACGGTGGCTGCTGAGTTAGCCGCGACAGCCTCTACATAAAACAGCAAAGGCTGAGATGCACACTTCGTTAGGAGAGCCGGCTACAGTCCGTCCACTTGATGGGGACTCGAAGAAGGGGTGGCGATGGTTTAGGATTCAGGGGGTGGGGAGGGCACTTCACCAAACAGAACCACAAGGACTGGGGGGGGGGTCAGAAGCGGGACACAGGGGCTACTGTTCCCATTCAAAGCTTTGTCTCCTACTTCTCTTGTTTTTCCCCAACAAACCGTGGTACAAAGCTTCTGCACCCTGCCCTCCCCTTTCCCGGCGCTGTCAATACCCGGCCTATCGGGCGCTGAAAGGCGGTCTCGTCGGGAAGCGGCCTTCCCATGAAAATCAAGTCAATGAGCCTCTTCCCGGCTCCCCTGTGAAGTGGGTGACAGCCGTAATTTTCGACAGGGGTTTCTCACGTGTTTTTGGGAGGGAGGGGGAAGTGCTCCCCTTTTCCCTCCGGCAGCCAATACAAAATGCATTAATTCCTTCCGTGGGAGCCCGCCGTGAGCGATCCGATTGTGGCCAATTCGACATAGTATTTCTGGCCGGCCGGGGAGAGGTTGACGGGGGAAAAAAAATGCAGGGAATGTCGAGAAATTTTTCAATCGAACGTTTACTCTCGCCTTGCGGCCCAATCAAGTGGAAGAGACGTGGCTTTTGTCTGCCTTGGCCCATCAAAATGTGTCTCGGCAGAGCAAAAAAAAAAAAAGCGTTAAGATTTTGCCAACCTTTTGTTATGCTTTAAGGGTCGGTTTAGTCAATTGCTGTCAGATCAAGACGGCAGAAAGAAAAACACTGCTGTAGATGTATATAAGGAGATCTTTTCCCCGGCCAGCTTGAGAGAGCGAGACATAGAATTACACAGTTACTTTTAAAGGATTTGCATTTAAAAGATTGTATACAGGCTTGAATACAGGTCGTTTCCCTGTGACCATAGAAACATTAGAAAAGGTGGAAAATTCAGTCCACTGAACTTCAAATGACTTTATTAAAGTGTCACTAATCAGAAGCGAAAGACACAAGGTCTTAGTGTTTGGGCTAACTTGCTGAAAAACTCTCCGAAAGCTTAATGACCGGCTAAGAGCATTACTTTGAAAAGCCTTGTTGATGGCAAGTTAAAAAAAAAAAGAAAAAACTTCCTTGCACACCTCAAAAAGATTAATACCCTGAAAATTGCAAGAATTTGACTGAGAGCCAACTCTGTGGTATGGGAAGGGACTCTTTTACACATCCCTGTTACATCCTGGGCTTCGCCTTCATCAGCGACAGCCATTCTGCCGTTTTTAATGCGGTGACCTCAGATGAAGGCTGCAGCCAGACAAATATGACGTCTTCTGCTGGCAAGAGTGGGACTACATATAGTGCAACTTTTTCCATATAACATTGTTTTTTTTTCTTATGTAAAATCTACTTGCTGGGTCCTTGATTGCAGTTTTACCTTGAGCAGAGGAAGCTGATCAAAAGAACTACATGAAAATCACACGGCAATAACTCCGTCGTGAGAAAAATCGTTGTCGTTAAGGGAAAAGTGCAGTATGGTCTTAAAGTCCTCTACCAAAGGCTGAAAG
Organism: Cyphomyrus plagiostoma; assembly: GCA_019775915.2. Classification (NCBI taxonomy): domain Eukaryota; kingdom Metazoa; phylum Chordata; class Actinopteri; order Osteoglossiformes; family Mormyridae; genus Cyphomyrus; species Cyphomyrus plagiostoma. The sequence continues at coordinate 7,450,837 of JABFEA020000017.1, read as the reverse complement.
TGACCACAGAGATGATGTTTAACACGATAGAAAGCAATAGGTCATTTCCCAGGTAACCACAACCATGATTTAGAAAAGATTGACATGATCCTGATGTGTGTCTGTGTGTGTGTGTATGTCTGTGTGTACATTTCTGTATGAGGAAAGGGGTTTATGCCATGACCGACAATTAAAAACACACTGATCTAGGAACATGTCCCTATCATAAGCTTACTGTGTTGTCCAGGGATTTCTCGTTGATTTGATTAACATTAATTGGGAAGGAAACAGAGTTAATTTATGTGGCTTGGCAAAACAACAACACAAACAGCAACAGATAATGATCTGAGATGTGCTATTTGTGTGAGCGAGAGGCATAATGATATGAGCGGCCCCTGCAATCATTAACACATCTAATGAAGGAAGCGAATTCTGTTTGAAAATGAAGAGTTTTGAAATCAAGCTGGACCGAAGCCAGCGCTTGATTTCCAGCTTTTCGGGCCATCATAGAACACAGATGTTTGTGAAGGTTTGTTTTTATTCGAGCGGTATTTGTGTCGTGGCCTAATTGTGTTTGCATGTAGCGTTTCCCTCCTCAGGTCGTAAAGTATGGATTGTGGACATTTTGGCAAGGTCAGCGAGCCAAGATCTGGCAGACATCAGCTGATTAAAGATGGAGTCAGGACATAATTGGCCCAGATAAGCCTCACTTTGGGGAGGCTTTGTAGCCAAACCCAGAGAGCTGTGACCCTACGAGTGAGCTGGTGCTTCAGAGCTGGGATGGGCCTGGTGCCCCCCGTTCCACATGGGAACCTCATGCTTAGGATGTGATGGGGGTGGGTTTGAATGTGGATAAATATGCTATCTTTATTTTAGCACCAAAAACATGACTTAATTATATATGGCAAATGTATTGCACTTTTAAACACAGAACCATTAATATTAATGAAATACCTAGGGGTCTAACCCCTGCTTCAGGTAGCATTACTTTCAGTCATTAGCTTTAATTAGGTCTGACAATTTTTTCATGAGTATATCTCTATGCGTAGGGATCCGGGGTGACTGTGAGTTACAACTCGCCTAACTATAAACAGCAGGCTGCCTCCCATACCGCACTGGAATATACCGCTAGGGTCGGCTGGGTCACTCGTCAGGCGGAGAGATCAAACTACAGCTGCGTGATTGAGTCCATACAAGCAGCAGGGGGAAACGCGGACCCGGGGGGGGGCTTGACTGGCAGACGGTGGAGCACCCACAAGCATGGTTATAGGAGCTGCTGGGGGAGGTCTGTGTCCCCCAGTATTTTATTTGCCTTCATTCATCCCAAAAATATAGACCTTTGGATTTCAATGATTAATTTCTGTCACCCCCCCCCCCAATGCCCTGGCCTAAATGCAACTGGTCTGAAACAAAAAAATACAAAACAAATGGAAATACTGTCACCTCCCATCCAACAGCCTTAATGGAAAATGTAAAAGTGATTTAACAAAGGGGAAGGCCTTGTTATATGACCTCATCTGAATGATAGGGAATGCCGGCCTCCGGCCAGTAGGAGGCGACAGAGGTTGAAGCCGGGATGAGTGAAGAGATGCGCCATGTGGACACGAGCGGCCCCCTGCCCCTCCAATAATGGAGGAATGAACTGCTGTGCCACGTCCCAGCCTGCAGCAGGGGCACTGGGGGGGGAGGGGGGGGGGTGCACTACTCAGATCACTGTCACAGTTGTCGGACGTCAGAGCCACAAAGGAGGCATGCGGAGATCACGCTCGGCTGCCTCCACACGCTGCCGGAGCCAGCCTGACACACACACACGCACACGCACACGCGCACACACAGCTGGCCTGGTGGCTTGGCTGCTATTGGGCTGGTACCGCGGATCGCTGCTGGTATGGTATTCAGGCCATGCCGTAGGGCTCCTCAGCGCCAAAGCCGTGCGCCTTGTTCGCCCTGACGGGGCCAGCCAGCAGTCACGGAAAACAGGGCTCACATATGGCATCGGACAAATAACCAGGCGCCCGGCCTCATTCCTCACAGCGCTCTTCTGTGTCTCTCCCTGCACCCATTCAGTTTTACTCCATCCATTTATCAATAACATATTTGTCAATTTTATGGCCTCACCTTAAGAATACCGGAGAGCCAAACAGAAAAAAAGGAAAAGCCACACCATAATCATGGCATGAACTTGGCTCCGGATGACAGATCTCCTCCTTGAAGTCTCACTCGAACTTCTTTGCTGTCAAAGTGTAATCTCGAAGGGGTGCGACCCGCGTCTGCTTCAGAAGGAAGCCGCCATGTTATGACACATTGGCCATGGTAACAACTCTGAAGAAGCAGCTTCATTAGCTGCTGTGCGTTAACCGAGACGGAAACCGGAGCCCCTTCAGACGGCAGGCTTGCAGTGGACACCATCCCGGGCTCAACTTAATTCATACGGGAGGCCCTTCTGGATTCAACTCGCATAGCAGAGCGAAAAGCCCATTGTCATCTGCTCTCTTTCAGCAGAGCTGGCTGCTGGCTGAATCGTCTGAAACGCTCAACTCAACGTGTGCGCGTGAGTTAGAAAGAAAGGAAGGAGAAAAGATTCAATTTCAGGGAAAAGCGAACAAGCTTTTGGACCTAAAACCAGTCCAAAGTCTAAACAAGACTTCAAATTAGCGATTTAACCTAAGGGGTCATTCTTGAAACAGCCTGTCAAACAGGAAGTTGTTTTAATCTAATATCTTTGGGCATGAAAGAAGAAAGGCAAGGGTTATCACACTTGAAATCTAATATATTTTCATATAACTATTTACTATAGTAGCAATTTTTGTCATGTGTTTGTTTTTTCTCCAAAGTAGCTGTTTAAACTGTTTAAACCAGCTGTACAACATACTGCTTTAGTTCCCAGCCTATTCACATGCAGAGAGAAATCAGTTATATAGGTCATAACACAGAAAAAAGACATTCTTCAAGTCCTAATTAATCAATGTCACAAGTCACCGTAACACCAGCTGAATTCTCTGTGCAATCCATTCATTATCCTTTTATTTAACCTTTTGAGGTCTGGATCGTTTTTTAAGGGAGAAAAAAAAAGTTCGCTCGAAAGCATGACTGCTAACTAAAGAAAGAAATTTAATTTTAACTGCACGACGATTAAATTAGTAAACCAGTCCAATTTGCTTCGGAATTTTTTATTTTTTGTAATGGGCCACATCCACGCAGATAATCAAAGCCAGAGCTGATTCATTTTACTGTGCCATTATTAACAGAACAGTAGAAGTCTGTAAGTGAGATATGGCGAGGTCCTGTTCAATAAAACACAACTTTGCCCTGGCAACAAAGGCCAGGCGGAGGCCTCAGGTAAGCCAATGAGAAGGCAGGGCTGCAGTCACGTTGGGGTGCACATCGCCACATAATCTGCCCTCCAGATGTTCTCAATTAGACAGTAAAACGGAGGGGAAACATGCTATGCTCACCAAAATGGCCGCTTGCTTGAAAGCAAACTCCTTTTTTCTTTCGTAAAAAAGATATCACGTTCTTTACAAAAGGTGATAAAACAGAGTGTTATTTCAGCTTTAACAGTGTCATCAAAGCAGCACGACTCAGTGTGCAAGCTGATATATTCTTTTATGAACTCACTGTAGTCACTGTAATTTTGATATTTAATCATTTGGCACCAACACTGCCATGTTCTGGTTCCTTTGTCCTCTGTATCAGTCTAATGAAGATTAATGTAACTCTGAAACTAGTGTGGTCTTTCTGCACACAAATGCACAATTTATTTTGTGCATTTGTCAGGAATCATGTTATTTCACTTATATTTGATTGGATTAAATGAGGATCTTAAAGATAACACTTCTGCGCACGGACATTTGGTTCAGACCTGTTTTCGACGCGTCGTTTTGCTGCCGAACTGCTGCAGTCCGGCTGTTGCAATGGCAGAGCGCCCTTCACACGGTCATATGCTAGGTCACCAGGGTCACCGCAGCGCAACGGAAACGGAATCACATGCCACTGGGCCGTGTTCCTCCGCTCCATTTCCGAGCCTTCGGGTCCTCCCAGTCTGTAAGCCACCTGTTTGGCTATCTCCACAACCTTAATTGGCTCTAAACATGAAGGAAATGTTTTCTTTTTTACTACACTTGTTGTTTACTTCAAAGCATACCACACGATGCCCCCCCCATCCATGCCAGCTTACTCAGGGCCCTCTCGTGCCCCCCTCGAAAATGTATGCTTGCCAAGTACACATCCCCGCCTAAAGGGGGCAGCAGCATTCGGGGGAGCGTAGACACCTTTGAGGCGTCCCTCCTCGCGCCCCATTGCTCTCCTAATGGAAAAGCCATAAAATACAGGAAGATAACAATAACATGAACTTTTCGACTGGTGCCAGTCTATCTCTCCCCGTCTGCAGAACCGACGGTAAAGTTCGCTCCTGCACTCCCCCCTGGCCCTGCTCCAATCCCCCTTCTCCCACTGCTCCTAAATTATCCATCTCCTATGGGGGGAGGGGGGAAGGAGGGGTGGCTCGCTCTCCAGGATGGGGCTTCCTAGCACGCGTGAACACAGCCGGCTTGATGCAGTGGAGCAGACCCTTCCAAAGCCCCACCGCCCCCACCCCACCTACTCAAAAAAAAACAGAAGCTCCTTCTGCTTTTCTTCCAAGCTGCTGAGGAAGGTTCACCGGGTTTGTAATAGACGCTTGAATAAGAGGGTGTCACAGAGCTAAATAAGTCACAGGGAAGTCAGGGGGATACTGACGGAACCTTATAGCTGCTAACTAAGTCAGCGGGATGCTGACGGAGCCGTATAGCTGCTAACTAAGTCAGCGGGATGCTGACGGAGCCTTATAGCTGCTGACTAAGTCAGCGGGATGCTGACGGAACCTTATAGCTGCTAACTAAGTCAGCGGGATGCTGACGGAGCCTTATAGCTG
>JABFEA020000017.1:7422238-7441469 GCA_019775915.2 Cyphomyrus plagiostoma | reverse complement strand
TAAGTTACTGGTAAGTCACCTCTCAGAAGACTGAACTGGCAGTAAGTTACTGGTAAGTCATCTCTCAGAAGACTGAAAGTCCAACTTTAAAACTGCACAGGGCTGCAAGCCCATAATATGTAATCAAATAATATCAAACTATTATTTTTTCCATTACAAGTCACGCACTGTAGTTAAGTGCTAAGCAGATTAAAATTTCCTCTGGAAGTAAAACGGAGAACATGAATTCTGAATGATTTAGGACTTGTGCATGTGTTTGATTTTATAGTTGGATTTCAGCTATATTTTATCAGCTGGGGCTGTAAATACATGTAATGGAAGCTATGCTTTCACAGGCCTGAAAAACACCACCTCTGAGTAGCAAAAACAATAAAAAAGGGTTGCTCAAACAATTCATTTACGTTCAGATAAAGAAAAAAAATAACAATGCATACCAACAGGCCAATAATGAGGTTAAATTTTAGGTTCCATCTGAAATTTCCAAAATACTAACATACTTTCACATTTGTTTTTTATTTAAGGAGTGTCCAGCGCTTAGCTACCAAATCTGGGTTTAGGATTTCAGTCTTCGACTCCCAGGAATTTATTCCATCCCACAGGGAACATTTTAAAGGAATGAGAAGAGACACTTCACACAATGCCTTCTGAAAGGGTATCTTAAGTTTCGGTACCAAAGGTAAAGAAAGAAAACTCCATTCAGCAAGTCTTAAGAAGTCACCCAATTTTATGGTCATTTATTCCCTGCAGAGGCTAAATTCCCCCTCTCTCTCCCACCTCCTCTCAGCACCACTTCTCGCTCAAATCCCATGTAATATGTTTTTTGTCCTCTCATTCTTCCAAAACAAGCTCATACCTGGTTAATGCCTGGACATAAAGTCCTTTCACTTATTTGTCGCTCTTTCTAATTTTCTTTACCCTGGCAACAGCAGCACCCCCCTTAATCCCAGGAATCACTCCCCTGCCTTCTCCATCCCAGAATAGTCAGACTGGTACCTAAGATATTGTTACACCGTTTCTTTTTTTTTGTTTCTGGGAACTGGAACGATTGACTTGTCCTGCCAAAATCTCCCTTCATACATGTGAAGTCATTTATATTTAATAAAACCCACGATATGAGCTATAAGCGCAATAAAAACATAAAGGGAATTTAATTAATGTGAATATGAATTCTTTAAGTGAAACCTTCTATGCACTCTTTGCTTGGAGTTGAACTTGGACTGAAACAAAGCTTTGCTTTACATTGCCTTTACTTAATTACTTTTAGGCAAAGGAAATGGTTGAGGGGGGAAAAAAAAACCTGGAAAACAGAATCTCTCTCCAGCCAGCGAAGCAGCACAGTAAATAAAAACAGGCGTAGCTCACCTCAGCTCTCTGTGTTCTGGGGAGACTGGAATCGGCCTCGATGGCATAAACATCCAGCAGGTAGAGGTCCAAGCCCTGCTCGCGGTCCAGCTCAGCAGCAGTCTGGATGACTCCTGTGTGCCGTCCGATGGTAAACAGGCGACCCACGGATCTGCCGTCGCTGCGCACAGACACAATATAAAATTCCACCTTGGTGCTGGAGCCCCGGGGACTGGAGGCGTCGAGGGAGATGACATTGGTGCCAGGCGGCTGACCCTCCTTCAGGATGGTGATGTACTTTGGCTGCGAGAAGACAGGGCCATCTGCACCCTGCAGAATGATGGTCAGCTCAGTCCTGGAAGACTTCCTTTCCGTCCCGTGGTCTGTAGCTGACACGGTTAGGCTGTAGACAAGCCTCGACGGTACCAAAGGGGAGGCGACCCGAATGTCCCCGCTGTATCGGTCCATTATGAATGTGTCTGAGTCCCCTGTCACCAACTCATACTCAACCTCTCCATTTGGCCCTTCATCTGGGTCAAAGGCCACCACAGTGGTAAGGATTGAGCCAATCACAATTGTGGACTCAGCCACCAGTGCATTCTGGGAGATAAAAATTGGGACATTGTCATTTTGATCAGTTACCCAAACTGTAACGTTTTTTAGGGCAAAGCGCCTGAATTCCACTGGGACTGCCTGGTCTGTTGCTTTCACTGTAAGTTCAAAGAGATTGGAGAATTCCCTATCAATCTCCTTTTTTGTGTATATCACCCCCGTGACAGAATCAATGATGAAGTGGTTTCCTCTTGGTGTCTGTTTAATGATGGCATACTCCAGTTGTCCATTGATGTCTGCATCTGTGTCATGCGCAGTTATGGTCATTATCGAGGTAGTGACTGGAAGGTTCTCAGGAATAGACTTAAAAATATCTCCAGGGGCAAAACTTGGAGGATTGTCATTAAAGTCTCTGACATGAATAGTCACTGGAATCGACGAGAATCTTGGGGGTCTCCCATTGTCCTTTGCAGTAACATTTAATTTATATAGGGACTGAGTTTCAAAATCCAGCTTCTTCACAAGAAAGATACTCCCAGTGAACGGGCTGATGCTGAAGGTGCCGTGGTTGTTTGTCGCAGCAATGCTGTAAGTCACCTCAGCATTGTCCCCTGCGTCTGAGTCGGTAGCAGTCACAGATACCACCAGCTCTCCAACCCTCATATTCTCCAAAACATCGACACTCAGAGCAGCTTTAGGGAAAGAAGGCGAGTTGTCATTCTCATCCAAAATGCTGATACTTAACATGCATGAGGAAGAAAGTGGCACAAGCCCCGAATCGACTGCTATGATTTTGAGGGAATAGGATGACGTAGCTTCATAGTCAAGTTTTCCCACTAGAGTTATCTGGCCATTGTTGTTGTCGATCATGAACTGTTTCTCCTCATTTCCTTCCTTAATAAAGTAGCGGACTAGCCCATTGTCATTCTCATCAACATCTGAGGCAGACACCCTCAGAAGCTGTGTCATGTTTTGAGCAGACTCAGAAATAGATGCAAGGTAAATGTCTTTAGTGAATTTGGGTGGGTTGTCATTGATGTCTCCGATATAAACTTGTACTTTGGCCTGGTCTTTCAGTGCCTTGGGCAAGCCTTGATCTGAGGAAATGACAGTGAAACTGAAGACAGCAGCTCCTCTCTGCCTCATCAGCAATTCTCTGTCCAGCTGCAGTGTGCTGGTCAGCCCCCCGGTAATGGCGTTCAGTTCGAAGTTCGGCTGCGGTGTCTCAAAGGCATATCTGACCTCACTATTTGGCCCATAATCTTTGTCCTCTGCAAAGACCCGCCCCACTACGGACCCCCTTTTCTGCTCCTCTTCAAAGTAGAACACATAATTTGTACTGTTAAACAATGGCCGGTTATCATTCACATCATCCAAGATGACCGTGACGTTGACAGTGGCACTAAGTGGCTCCACTGCCCTGTCTGCAGCCACTACCAGCAGGTCATACCTGTCTTGTACCTCTCTGTCTAACTTATCCTTGATATACAACTGCCCATCGGGAAAAATGCCAAAAACATCCCCATCATTTCCACCAATTATGTCATACATGATCTCCCCATTCAGACCAGAGTCTTTGTCAGTGGCTTCCACTTTAAAGAATCTACTATTCACAGGTTCTGATTCAAGAATAGTGACCTCATAAGAAAGCTGATCGAACACTGGGGCATTGTCATTGACGTCGAACACACTGACTGTCACAATCAGGGTAGAGGTACGCTGAGGAACCCCCATGTCAGATGCCAACACCTCCACCTGATATGAACTTGTGGATACTTCCAAAGGCCCCGTTAAGGTAATGAGACCACGCTTCTCGTGTATGTGGAAAAGGCCTTTGGGGTTCTGCCTGAGGCTATACATCACCATACCATTGGAGCCCTCGTCCGGGTCCACAGCCTTCGCCTGGAATATGTGATGCCCAGTGCCCCAATTTTCCACAGTGCTGACATGTTCAACAACGTGGGCAAAATGCGGGGCGTTGTCATTTAAATCCTTAACTGTTATGTTAACAAGAGCCTGGCCTGCTACCTCCCCACCTTTCGCTATAACTTTGAGCTGGTAAAATGACTGCTCCTCCCTGTCAATCAGACTGGAGGCGGTGATCTGACCAGTAACACTATTGATACTAAACAAGCCCCGCTGGTCCCCAGAGGAAATTAAGTATGTGATATTGGTGTTCAGATCAACTGTGGATGCAGACACCGTGCCGATTACCGTGTCTACAGCTACATTTTCAAATATCACAAAGCTGTACACACTCTGGCTAAAGGATGGGGGGTTGTCTTGGGTGTCTATCACTGTTATGGTGACAATGGCTGGGGAATGAGAACGAAGGTTGCCACCATCAGTTGCAGTCACCTGCAACTGGTAAGCTGTCTTTTCCTCCCTGTCTAGTGAAACCAACGTAGTGATCCTACCTGTGCTACTGCTAACATGAAACCTGAAATTGTCCCCGGCTGTGATCATGTATTTTACGGTGCCATTCCTGCCCAAATCAGGATCTGTGGCTGACACAGTAGTGACATGAGAGCCAGGGGGTTCATTTTCTTTAATGTTGGCAAAGTACTGCATGGGGTAGAAAACAGGCCGGTTGTCATTAATATCTTTCAGCGTTATGTTCACTTTGCCAACAGAGTGAAGTGGCGACGAGCCAGAATCCGTTGCGTGGATGTGGAGCAGATATGTTTCTTGTACTTCTCTGTCCAGTTCAGCAGCAGTACTCAGCCTGCCAGAAACGGTATCAAGGCGGAACAAATCCAGCACACTGGGCGGGGTCTCAGGGTCAAAGGAGAACCTCACAGTCCCATTGGCTCCCAGGTCGTTGTCAGTAGCTGACAGTACCATGAGGTCGGTGCCAGCTGGACAATGCTCCACCACAGGAACATAATAGGTGCTCTGAGCGAATGTGGGCACTTGATCATTGACATCCGTTATGTTCACAATCAGCGTTGTATAGGAGATTCTGGGCTGTACTCCTTGGTCTTTGGCACTGATATTCAACACAATCTCTGACGCGACCTCCCTGTCCAGTAGGGCGGCGCTAGTGACCAGACCGCTGTTCTCACTGATGGCAAACCAGCCCAGACTGTTTCCAGACACTAGAGAGTAGCGCAGGTTGGCATTCTGCCCAGAGTCACCATCTGTTGCAGAGACCCCTTTAATGTAGCTGCCTTTTGGAACGTCCTCACTGATGTCAACCCTGTACAGCGCTTCCTGGAATATGGGTGGGTGGTCATTGATATCATTCACAAAAATGACCAAACTAGCAAAAGAAGACCTTGCCATAGGCTTTCCGTTGTCAGACACTGAAACAGTCAGGTTATAGGAAGAAATTCGTTCTCTGTCTAAAACGCTGGCCACTTTAATCAAGCTAAGATTTGGGACTGGAGACGTATGAACTTCAAAATGTCTTTGCTCATTCCCCCCTAAAATTGAGACCGATATGTTGCCATTAGCTAACGGGGAATCGGAATCTGAGACTGTCAGTAAAGCTACGACTGTCCCAATTGGAGCATTTTCATCAACAGAGGCAAATTTGGAGCTGGTTGGGAAATATCTGAACTTCACTACAGGGTCATTGTCATTAACATCCAAAAGTTTTATGGTCGCCTCTGACCTACCAGACAGAGAAGGGACGCCACCATCCACAGCATGAATAGTTAATGAATACTCTTTCTTGGTCTCAAAATCTAAAGTTTCTTTGATAATAATTGTACCTGCTTCAGGGTCAATTTGGAAAGGGGTTCCCTCATCTAAAAAGTACCTGATATCTGCATTGGTTCCCTCATCCTGGTCTTTTGCTGTTATTTGTAATACACTAGAACCAACTTCTGCATCTTCAAAAACAGTGGCTTGGTAGTGGTCCTTGTCAAATATAGGTGGGTTGTCATTTATATCTTGAATTGTCACATTCACTTGAAGGTAGCCAAACTTTTTGGGATCCCCTTTGTCTTCCACCTCAATTAGGAGCTGATAAAAAGGAGTCAGCTCCCTGTCTAAACCGCCCGTTGAAACCAAGTGCAGGAACGCTCCTTCTCCACTCGGATTAACTGTAATATCCAAACGAAACTTCCCCTGATCATTACCATTCACAATTTTGTAGGTAGTATGATCAACTCCGTTACTCCCAATGTCGGAATCGGTTGCTGTATCTAAAATCACTTGTCTGCCGCTGCTAGCATCCTCCTTAAATGACACCACTATAGATGCGTCTGGAAAGACGGGCGAGTTGTCATTTATATCCATAACTACAATCCTGACTTCTGTTGGATATGTCGGTTGACTGGAGAGCACCACAACATTAATTATATTACTCTGCAAAACTTCTCTGTCAATCACTGACGTTGTATAAATGATGCCAGTAGTGCCGTTGATCGCAAAAAGTTTGTGATTTTCGCTGAATCGGTAGGTAAAGCTCGGCTTTGTTTCTATCGTGCCCACGTAAGTGCCCACGGGCTGCTCTTCCAGCACCTGAAACTCCTGACGAACTTGGCTGGATGAAGATCGCTCCCATAAAGTCCACAGCATCAGCAGAATTAAATAAAATCGATTCAAAGCCCTACCTGAAAGCGCCATGGTCAAAATCCCAGTCCAGCTTTCTATGACAATGTACTTGTCTCTTATGCATTAAACTTTGATTCCTTTAACAAACGTTTGCAGCAATATTCACGATCCCGCGACTTTAAGTATGAATCCCGGCATAATTCTGATGGTTAAAAGAAATAATCCTTTTTAATTTAGGGGAAATTATTTCTTCTATTTTCTTTCTTCTTCTTGATTTAAATTGTTCACGCTGCAAAAATCAGAAAATGAATAATTCCGTGCATCATTCAAGTTGCGAGCGCCGCAATACAATCCCTCCGATTGTCAAAGTGATTCTTCAAACTTTCCCGGAGCAGTAAAATGCATCTCTGCATGAAACGTTCTTGTTATAACAAAACCATCTCAAACAAAAAATGGAAATACAAAATAATGTTGTTTAGATAAATAAACGAAGAACTTCATTTCTGGATGGATTAATATTTCGCGAAGTTTAGTTGAAACTCTAAAATAAATTGGAGACAAAATTAAGTAGTACAAGCGGAGCGAGGTTTCAGGTTATTAGCGCCAATCGTGCATCCACGCAGCCTCTAGCTGTATAACGCTGAAGAAACTTCAGTCATTAAGACTGCTTCTTCGTAACTTACAACAAAGCCCCAGACTGCTCGATTCCCGCCCACCGCGCACACTATTGGCTATCTGGGCAAAGTCCCGCCCCTTACTGTATTTCTATTGTGCAGTAAACCTGAACTCTGTCCGGCTGTTGTTGATAAGAATGTCAATCAAACTATTATGCGACTAATAAGAAGGTAAGTGGGTAGCAGGTAGATGTCTTAAGTACGGCACCGTTAACCCTTATTCCCAGAAACGGAAAGTAGGTCTTCTTTAATAATGTGCGTCAGTTTCTATACCGTGCGCCTGGAGTAACCTCGCTACATTCTAAACGGTTTCTGGATTGTGATGTGTTGGAAGTGTTTTAAATAGATGTACTACTTAAAACAATAATAAAAAATTGCTAAACGAAAGGACGAAATTACAGTTATTTAAAGTTAAAGGGAACTGTGATTTCGAACCCCTAATGAACAAGTTTATACACATCATTGAATAAATAAATTTAATAATGAAATATATCAAAGATTGGAAGATTGGAATTGATTAAAATAGGCAATATACAGTACAGCTAGATTGCATGACAAAAAAAATGAACATACGTGTAAACATCGTTAATTCTTTTCCTAATTCATATTACATTCAATTAAATGCAAAACAGTAGTAATTAAAATAGTAGTTTAACAATTTAAGGGCACGCGTATTAAGACTAGGAGTATATATGTCATTTTACGTTATTCTTTTCAAAGAAGAGTGCGAAACTACTATTAGAACGGTATATCGTTTTTATTCGACATTTTTAATTCTCTGATGGTCAAGTGTTGCCATCTAGTGTCCCTAAATTTCATTGCCCGATTTAAACATTCTGTATTAAAACCACATACAATCGCAGTTACGCTGTAATGGTGTAAAATGTACAGCATTTATTGGTTTAAAACTGCGAAAATATAATGTTATTCTTATTTAACATTAATTTGCGCGTATCAGAGAAATTGTAGGTTGCTCAAATAAATGCAACCTCCTTTGTAATGAGCTGCTGTCGGTAATAAGATTTAGATGCCCTTAAAAACAACAGCAGTTCAGCGGCAATCGAGGTCAACACGGATATGACTAGACGGGAGTAATTCAATTATACAGCAGGTATAATGGTATCAAAGCAGGTTACTGTCCAACCTCGTCTCCGTGTTCTGCCGCCCATGGCATGTGAACTGTTAAATAAATATCACATTTTAACATGAAATTACTCCAAAATGGTTATATATGATGCGACCGAAATCTGTGATGTTAAACATCGAATAAAAATATTTAATTAAACGAACATTTCGAACATTAAACGAAATTCCCATTGACCAACCAGGTACGAAATAATTTTTAGCGGATTAAACGGACGTGGGCAGCACTTCAATTTTCTTGTATCACCCACGCCTCATATGACATTTCCCAGTAGAAACATATAGTTAAAATAATTCATCACAGGGCTGACATTAAAAGGGGATTTTATTCAGCTTTAAGGGCATGGTATATGTTCATTCATTCATTCATTCATTCATTCATTCAGTCAGTCAGTCAGTCATTCATTCAGGCATTATATTGTAAATGATCTGTTATAAGTATATAAATGTCTGAAGTATCCAATTCAGTCTCACATTGCTATTTTGATTATTTTATATATTTTATTGTTGTATCTATATTTGTATCTTTCCTCATAAGCATTATCAACATCGTGTATTACATATAGCAGATTTCAGGGATTTTATACAGTATTTAATATAAAACGACATAGCAATAATAAAAAGGCATGGTGGTATCATTTTTGGTATCATTAGGCCCAGTAAAAAAATATTAGTTTATCATCCCCGCCCGCGTATCGAATTTAGCCCGCATCAATTTTTTTTTTTTTTAAAGTGTATTTTCCTGTGTAAATTCCACTGCCGGCGTTCGCAAATTTTGAATGAAACATATTTTCTTTTCATATTAATTTTTCAGATCAGTCCATATGTCATACATCTGTTGCTGTTCCTTTTCTTTACTGTTGATTTTGAAAACTTATCTTCCGTTATCTTTTTTCTAAGAAATAAAAATAAAAAAATCGCCCTCCCTCATCACTTGTTTCTGATTGAAAGAATGATAAACTAATGATCTTTTTTACTGGCCCTTATGAGTGTGTGGGTGTCCTGTAATGGCTGACCATCACATCCAGGGTGCTCCCCTGTCACGTGCTTCCTGCGATCGCTTCCACACTCGTGCGGCGCTTCCCAGGTGCTGCTGGCGCAGGTATGGGTGGCTCAATGGAGACACGTTCCTTAAGTTCACGTTTGAATGGGAATGATATTTTGCTTCACTTTGCGCTTGCGAATTTGAAGTTTAAATTTCAAACGTTACATTCAGTTGCCATTAACAAACGGAATGTTGCAAAAATGACATTTGTAAATTGCACGTTTATATTACGTGTGTTGATAGTAAAGCTATAACTGGAATTCTAGATTTTTGGGTGAAGCCTTGGGCGACCTCACTGCTGTAGGCTAAAGAAATCGCCTCAAACTCAATAAATCCAAGTCAATGTGTGTCAAATCATAAATGGCATTGGATAAAACAAATGCTAGACCCACATGTGTTAATATGTAACACAGCTGATGAAAAAATATATGCAATACAGTTGTTTTGACTTCCACTGCCAGTATTAGTAATTGCTATAAAATCCTTATTTACCAGTGATATGCATAACATGGCATATAGCTAATTGTAACTGATTTGTATTTCAGTGGCCCATGAATCAATTAATCAATAAGAACATAACAATAAATCTTTATATAGCACAGTTTTAACCACAGTGTATACAAAGTGCTTTACAGACATTTAAAAGAGAAGAATTAAAATAAGCCTAACATTAAGCACAGAAAGTAATTATTATTTTTATAAAACTGCTTCTATTTTTAAGGACGATAATAAAATGCAACCAAAACATGGGACTTCAGCCGCCATCATTCTCGATAGACCACCTACTTTATACCACCCTCTTTGGTCTCTGTAGGGGACCACCCTCTTTGGTCGTCATGCAAGGGGACATGAACCCCTGTGAGCATGGTGGCTTCTGAGTGCATCCCGCCAGACCCATTAATGTCATTACTAAATTCTTGCTGTCTGTTGGCAAAGTATTTTAGTTACATTTTTTCACAGAGACATCAATCTGGATAACAGAGCATGTAGCTACCCACTTCTTCCTAGTACTCTATTAAGTCCTGATGACAGATTATACTTTTTTCATTAATTTCAAAATAATGAAAACCATGAATGAACCATGAACATCGCACCAGGTCAGAAGCAACAGAATCCTGAACAAAACCGGCAAACCCCGAAATTGCTCCCCACTGGCTTATAATATGTTCTTTAAAGAAGTTACGTTCTCAAGAGTGTGTAGGACATTCCCATAAAAGCTGTGAACCTACTGTAAAACATGGCTGAGTAACAAAAATCCAAAGATCAAAACACGTCTATCAACCAGAGATTGGGAGAGTGCATTAATACGCTAATGTGAACCAGGAAAACCCATCATTTTCAACGCACTTGCTGTCATCAGTCATCCAGTTCAGGACCCCTCCCACCCCATTAAAAAATGAGTTTCCACTGTGAGGGTGGAAGAACGGTGTGGACATTTATATGGCAAATGTACACTAAATTACACTTGAATAATGCTAGATTTTTCTTTTTAAAAGGATAAATGCACATTGTGTTACAGATATAAATGGCTCTGTAATCCAAAAATGACCTCAAAGTTTCACATCCTGTGTGCTAATGCTAGAGGTGATTCCAGGGCCTCTGGGGGCAAAATACTCCATTAGGCCCTCCAACTGACCCTCCCCCTGCAGTGCAATTATTTCAGTATGAAAGCTAACTTAGCAACAGCCTATCAACAAAAAGAATGAGTGGTATATTTTCAGAAGTGAAAAATTCCATTTTGTGAAAAATAGAGTACACAAATACCGCAGATTTTGTCGTTGCAATGTGCTATGTGATCAGCCGCCCACTGGGGCCCCCTTGCAGCTCAGGGGCCCCAGGCAACTGTCTGCCTTGCCTGTCCTGTCACTCCACCTCTGGCAGATGCCCAGTATTGTAGACCAGAATGACCAGATCAAAATGAGTTCACCCAGGGCCCATCCTGTCAATTGGCTTTTTGAACATATCACAAAAACTTTATTGTTGGCAGAGACAAGGGCACTGAATTTAACAAAAAGTCCTTTTTCAGGGAACGGAAAGGAGACCGGCCAAACTCTGACACTGAGTGGTTCTATTGCATAGCTTTATTTGGTTAATATGCCTTTGGGTTCAAACCGTCCTTCTAATTTCCACGGGGGCTTTCCCCCAGCACGTCGTTTGCATCGGCAGAAGCAAAGTCCCTGTTTCACGTAGCCCGCTGTCTCTTTGAGCAAACACTGCGGTACCTGGGCAGACTCAACTGTGAGCTGAGCTCACAAAGGACACTTTAAAGGAAAAACCCTGTGGAATAGAATGTGGCACGAGGCTGACTGTAGAAGAAAAAAAAAACTTTCCATCTGTCTGGTTCTGTGGTCAGTCCATTTGAGCATATATTTCACAGATTGATGTTTAACTCATTGAAGGAATGTGCTCCTGGATGTATTGCTGAATGATGACAATGGCCCTGATGGTGGTAAAGTATAATTTGTTGTCAGGAAATGGATACATTTAAAGAAGCCCCCCGATTATACTTTTAACTGATGTGTTTGTCCAAAGCAGCTTATTGTAGAGGGAAGGGTTACATTCTTTGTTTAATGGGGGGAGGGGGTGGCTCCCTTTTAGTTGAACCCACAACCTTCACATTGTTAGAATGATGCTGAAATTATGGAGCTATTTGGACAAACAAGAATGTTAGGGGGGTTAGGGTTCCTTCTAAATTCCTTCATTCTGCCAACCTACAACCAGCATCCTGCAATGGGCAGCTGTCACCAGTAGGTGGCCCCGTTGTAATACCATGTTTATCCAACAAACAAGCATTTGGCCCTCTGTTCACTTTTAAAAAAAAAATGCCACTGACAGATTATTGCCCTCTTATCGAAAGGAAACACATTTTCCAAAACCCCCCCGTCAAGTGCACTTAAACTCAGTTTGAAGGAATTGTGAGCTATTTAACGGGTTTACATAAAAATAAAATTCTTATTTTTTTTTCAAATATATTTCCTTCGGGCTGTGTGTTTTGGATATTTAAAATGTAAATACCTTGCTGAAATGAACAATGCATCTATACTTGAGTCAGCAGTAGCAGTCAATAACAGGCAGCAAGCTGGGCATTAGGCATCCTAAAGAAAATATTTTATGTCTCGATCTTTGTTTATGGTGGACCTTGTCTGTAGCGACAAGACTCGGGCATCATTGTCAGCTTACTTGCAGTTAGTTAGACACATTAATATGTTCTGATTTTCTGATAACTAAATGACCTTTTCTGATTTTCTGATAACTACATGACCTTTTCTGGGTAAATGTCATCTGTTCAAGTTGGTATGGCCCTCAGTATGCAAAAAAAAGCTATCAAAGCTGGTCTTGGGGCTATCAAAGGTCTTGGGGCTACCCTTAGTGTAGTTTGATAAATGATACAGAACAGTGGTCAGTGTAGTGTGTCGCACAAAAAAATCAACATACATGTCTAAAGATATCTTCTATTATATATACATGCAGGAATAACTTCCATAGAATTGCTTCCGTCTAGGTACTATGCTTCACTTAACACAAACTGTTTGCTACCATTTACCTCAAAAATCTCCAGAAATATATTTCTCTTAATCTTAAGATAACGCATTAAGGTAGTGTTGCGATCCCGGGTGCGCAGGACGGCGAGAGAGGGAGATCCAGGCAGGAGATCGGGAAGACAGGGTTTTATTGTCCAACACACCGACATAAACAACGATTTATGGACGGACATCGCAGGACGTAACAGGTAGTTGCAGACACAAATTTCCTGTTCTTCCCGTTTTATGTTTTTCTGTTACCCCTGTGTTCCAGGAATAAGAGAACTAAAGGAATTTATGTGACTTTTGTTGCGTAATGTCAGCTCACAGTTGCCAGAGGGGTTAAACAAGACGCCTGTACAAATTTAATTATATTATGTTTAATAATATGTGCAGGAAATCAGTGTTAAATATGATGGATTAATGCCAAATACTTATGTCTTGCTTGGTTTCTATCCATAGAGTGAGCAGATTGCTGACCACAGAGGAATTCTAACAGGGTGTCAATGTCAACACAATGCCTCTGATGACATCATTCTTATTACTGCGCATTAAATATTGCAATCTTCTATGAATAAATAAGATAGGAGCTGCATGCGTCAGGACCTCTGGGAAACAAAGCAACATTAAGCTTGCGGTGATAAAGGCCGGCGCGCCATCTCACTATGGAGATGTCATACTGCACATTCTGGAACTTGACACATCCTGTCTCCTGACAGCAGCTGCAGATTCAGCCAGAAATCGAGCCGTTGCTTTTGTGCTCGTGTCCAGTGGGTGGACATTAATGCTTTTGGCTGGCGCCTTCATTCCCCTTGAAAGTAATGTAGCTCTGCACACTGCAGCGCATGGAGGAACAGCATGCCATGATGTCGTTACAAGGGTATACATATCCTTACGGGGACCGCCCAGTCACTTCTACGGGAAAAATGCTCATGCTAACTATGCCAACCTTAGCCCCCATTCATGAAGCTGATGTGTTTCATAAAGGCTGTATCTGGGAAGTGAATGAGACGTTGGGGGCACCGACAGTTTGCGTAGCCTGCGAGAGCTGAGGGACACGCTTCCTGCTTGGCACTGCTTGGTGGCCCTCATGTTAGCTGGTGCTCAGCTATCCTTCAGGGAAATCCAAAGTGTTCAGTGTCATAAACCTTAACTACTCCGAAGTGAAATATTCCTACCAAGCGAGACTATCAGGAGCTCTTTATACCACAGGAAATAATCATTTGGGTGAGCAGCTGTAATTAAGATTTCATTAAGTATGTTTTTATTTGCATCAAGTTATGAAGGTGATGCTTTGTTCAAAGCATTTTTTATACAGATGGATATTATTCGGAAGCAAGGATAGATGACATTCAGGTTAAAAAATCCTTCGGCACTAGATTATATCGCTGCTTTAAAAAAGTTTTTTAAGCAAATCATAGAGGATTGTTACCAGAAGCCCATGTTGTCTTTGCTCACGTCATATGAAATCTGGACCGACTTGCAGTCTTCCAATGAAAATGATGAATCGCTTGCTTTCTCAGTCACAGCCGGCTGTATGTTAGCGTTACTCCCCAGATATATGGCATCATCCAACCCCAGATCTGCTCATTCCACCAGCATGTCTGCCGTCTTATCAGCGGGATCCACAAGAGCAATATTGACCAAAGCTATTTTTTCAACGGCTACATCACAGCAGTAAAATAATGACACACGCCACAAATTATTATCCAAATGCAATTGTTGGAGACCAGGGAATACGTTTTTCAAGCATGATGTTTATTGTATTACGTGTTAAATAATAATTATTATTTTCATTAGTCTACCGATGGCACTTCAATTCCATGTCACTTGTAACTGTAAAATTTATGCTGTGTTAACATTGTGTAATCTTTTTATAGTTTAAAGATTAATAAAGACATTGTAGATATATTTTCTTGTGTCGACATGTATTCTATGAAAAATTAAGCATTACAAGCAGTAACAATTTTTCAAATTATGTTATTTGAGTGTTTATTGTTTTTCAACAATATGTCAGGTTAAGTTAGTGTTTTCCATAGATTGGAATTAAATGTAATTATATTTACAATGCTGGCAGATGTTCAGAAAATAGGTACGTAGGAACATAATAAGAAAAATATTTTATGGGGGACATTACTGTCATTGTGGCAAGAAAACAATAAATTAGAGACAAGGCAGACAAGCCTATTTGTCACTGCTGCTAACTGGAAACCCGAGAAGTTGAGGAAATTTGACATGGACACAAAGGACAGAGAAGTTGAATCTTTAGAGAGAGAGGAAGGCCCACGGCTACATGGCAGCACCGGCGTGTGCGATGTCACTGTCATGCCCAGCAAGCCAACAGGCAAATTTATGGACAGCTCCGGTTCTTAGCCCTCAGAAATGGCACAGTGAATTCACCAATCGTCAGTCGCTATAAGGAGGAAGCCACCCAATCCGACTGGGCTTTTAGCGCATCGTTACTTTCCAATGAAAACTACTATGTCCACTTTTCGACATACAAGACTTTGTATTATACATGGAATACACCCATTCTCCTCTGTCTACTGATAGCGTTTGATGTTTAAATGTCCAATGAAATTATGTTTTATAAAGTCATCTCTTTACCTTGTATTTATGTTTGTGCTAATTAGCATTTGCATTCATGATGGTCTTTCATATGGATTACACTATATCATTAATTTTAACAAGTTATCGTTGATAGCTATCTAACTCACATCAATAACTGTGAATATAAAGTGAGATTAGTTTGTTGACACTTACCTTGTTGACATACTTGCCTCACTAACAACAATCCATGTGTCCAAGTCCATTTAGAACATTAAGTCATTCGCTGACGGCTGTGTAAAGATTGTTTTCCATGTGTGGTGCAAAGGCTGTCTCATCACATTGTTTTGAGTTTATTTTGTAATGCAGTTTCTGAAAAAAATGTGTTTTTGATGTGTGTGACATTCAGCCTCGATGGGCCGTGCAGTCAACAAAAAAACCTCTGAGTGGAGTTCCTGTGACGTTCCTCATTATTAATTTTTAGTTTGCTGACTGTTGGACATTTTATCGCCCCATGATTTTAATGAGTATATTCCAAAAGGTCCTTGTGAGCTTTAAATGATGGAACTCATTTCAAACACGCTTTTAAAAACCATGCCGTGAAGGGCTGTTTAAGTCCTTCACATCATGTGTTTAAACTGGTGCCCAGCGTCAGTGACTTGATGAAAAGAGATCCGTGACCTAAAGGAAGCGACGTGAGGATTGTGTCTGAATCAGTGACCAGCAGGTTCATGTTCTGCTCTTTCTAGGGTGCTCATCCTTTGCCCTCATGTTAAGACAGTCGCAGATTTTGACTCACTGAGGAGATGAGGATTTCGGTCCTGCTGAAAGTTTTCCAATGATCTCTTTACTACATTGCAAATAGCAAATGTTCCCGTCCCCGTTCTCCTTCTGCGTTGGCTGAAATTATCTACCAATCAGTGATCTCCCTGCAACACGCCAAATTGAGGACTGAACCTTTTTTTTTTTTTTTTTTACTTGCTGTATGTATTGTCTGGCTCGCATCCTATGTATTATCTAACCTTTGTCTGACTTCTCGCACCTTTCAGTAGCTCCAATCATCAAAACGCTGTCTACTCTGCACCTCCAAGCTGCAGCCCACAGGCCCTTTGCCCACAAGCCAAGTTAATTTGCTGCCAGTCCACACTGCTAATCTACACTCTGGGACCAGTTATTACTTTGGTCAGTCATTGCAGGCTGTTCAGGCAAAGGGACACAGAGGTTTAGCCAAAGGACCTGGATGAGGTTTGTTTCTCCCAGGGCCACTAATTCATATTGTTGCTGCATCTGCTGACTTCCTGATCCATCTCAGCCCAACACAGCATAGACTGGCGATACGCTGCATTTGTGTAGCACCCTAACCTCCAAACAACAGGGGCACAGTGAATATGTAGCAAGATGCCGCTTGACCAATACCAAGTCATTCCTCCCAGTCACAATGTCCCCAGAAGATAACCCCCCATCCAAGTAATTATGTTGGGAAGGGAGGGTGTCTTCATACAGTAATTACCCCATGACACAGCAATGGTTTCATTTTCTCCACGAAACCCTGCAAGTGACATTTCACACTTGAACATCTCTTCAGATGTGTGCCGCTCCTTTGTTAAGAAAGAACCTGATATCGCTGATATCTAAAGAAACTAATAAGGCTGTTCAGGAGGATCTGCTTGTGTGTGCTGCATGTAAGCCATCCTGTGGGTCTGCCGGGACACAAAGTGACAGGAACCCCTGACAAATGTCCCCGCTGAGAGAACCGTCGGAAAGCAAAGAACCCGGAACGGAGCCCTGGGGCACACCGTCTAACAGGCCTTTACCACATTATACTGCGTGCTCTCAGGTGTCGAACACACAGGGTCTGCTGGAGCTATGCTATTGTTACACACAGGGAATAAAAGGTTCTTTTTTTCTCTAGACACGGATTAGCTCATTGAAGCAAATCTATCAACGTGCCAATTTGATGGATTTTAATCAGGTCTGTTTATATTATATAAACAGAGTTTGGCATGCATCGCCTACACACTGGTGTGGAGTAAAATGAATGTCTAACTTTCCAAAAAGGAAAAAAAAAGCCCTTCCTGCCATGACAGATGGAAAATGAGAGGGCAGTGGGATTGAGCTTCTGGCAGCTGATTGCTCTGCTAAGCCCAAAAAGCAGACTGGGTGGATGGGTGGATGGGTGGAGTAGCCAGCAGGGTGGGGAGAGTGAGGGAGGGGAGTGGTCACTGTGTCAAAGGGGACACAATGTCCAGGCTCATTCTGTCTGTAATTAAACACACATTTCGCAGGAGAGTATCTGTATAGAATGACCCACTGACTGCTTTGACTTTATCTGGCTCTTCCCCAATTTTTTATCAGTACGACTATGAAATATGGCAGCATATGCTGTTAAATACAGACTCCGACATCCAGCCCTGTCTCGTCACATTCCAAGTACTTTTTGACCATATCAAAAATCTAGGGAAGGCAACAGCACTTAGCATTGATGCAGATGAATGAACAGTTCATCAGATCAAACATCTCAAATGATACTACTCACCATTTCATCATCATATGTCATTAACAATTCTTGTTTGACGGGTAAATTCTCTTGGCCCAAGCTTTGTGATTTGATGCGTCTCTAATCTCTGGATGTGGAAATACTCATGCAGCAGCTATACTGTTATAGACTCTTAAACCGCTCAGTATGCAAGCGACCTAAGACCAAAAAGATTTGTTTGAACATCTCTCCTCTTGCAACAGTATTGTATCACATTCGACAAAAACTTGATGCGTTTGAACTGTTTGAGTCTCTGCCCAGTCTTTGATATCTCTAATGTCCTGGAACGCGTCCATTTTTCTTTGCCACTAAGAGCATGTTTCTCCCTTCCCACAATGCATCAGCTCTTTGGCCATGTCCATCTCCCTACCCACTGAATCCATGAATGTCCTGTCATTGCTCCCAGTAACTAGTGACGGGTAAAACAAGCTTTGGAAACCCACAATGCTTGCGTGGTTTAACCTTCTAAGCAGTAATTCTCTGATGTGGTCTTTCAATGACCAATTTAGGGGACTCTAAAAAGGGAGACGTATTGACTGCTGCTTAGTAAATGTGGCTCTGTTACATAGCCTGTCCTTTTTGGAAAAGGTTTATTTTTTGACTCTTTATTGTTTAAAAAAAAAAAACAGCCCTAAAATGGTACTTCAATTTCCCATGCTAACAGAGATCGATTTCTCCAAAAGGGGGCACTGTGTGGCTCAGTGGACTAGCATGCTGTGCCTCTGTTGGGAAGATTGCCGGTTCAAATCCTAAATTTGACAGAGTGATGTCACCACTGGGCCCTTGAGCAAGGCCCTTAATCCCAAAATTGCTCCTAGGGCTGGCTGGTCCTGCTTCATCAAATATACATCACTTAAGATAAAGGCATCTGCTGCATAAATAAAATGTAAATATTGGTAAGAAATAAACCTCTAGCTCTTGCACAACAGTAGCCTCTGATGCACTGCCTGATTTTAAGGAAAAGCAGCTGACTCACTTCTTTTGCTTTCCAATGTACATTCGTTTGTAATGTCAGCAGATCACATGGCACCTGCCCAGGGTTTGCGTCTGTGTCAGGTAAAGGAGCGGAATGCGGCAACCTCATACGTCCTCAGCTGCCATGATCTGCCGCTTCCTCCCCTCACTGATATCATAATGGCAGTTAATAGTTTCTCTGTTGAGGGAAGGGTTGCCAAACACACAGTGAAGGTGAGGGCTGGTGATTAACTGCTTTTTACCTTGGTTTTGAAAGGGCCTTTCTTTGGGTAGGGGTGCAAGTCTGGTGACATCTGCAGCTTAGGATCAAAACAACCTTGGGCGCCCCCCCCCCCCCCCGGAAGAGGGGGGTGGTGGGGGGCAAGAATAAATGGTTGTTGAGCTGAAGACAGGA
>JABFEA020000017.1:7410406-7422138 GCA_019775915.2 Cyphomyrus plagiostoma | reverse complement strand
CTTAGGTTCAAAACAACCTTCCCCCCCCCCCCCCCATTGTAAACTTGTTGACTTCTGTCACTAAATCATTTATGTACAGGTGCACAGCAGATCTGGCTCACAGCTGGTCATGATCGCGCTGTAAGGAATGTCCTCAGGACCTCTCAGTAAGTCTGGCGAAATGTGGGTGAACTGTGAGTCAGGATTTGGAAAGGATTTGTAGACAGACACGTTTTTATTTTGCGATTGTGTGAAGTACACAGGAGTGTAGCTGATACTCCGCACAAAGGCATGCGGGAATTTAAACAAACAAGCTCCAACACTGTGAATGAATGGCTTCAAAGAGAGGAGCCCGGTGGGGCAGAATGTTCCATGTAACCTCCACTGTGTATCAATATGTGACGGGGCTTTGGCCAGGAGTCACTGGAAAATGCAGCCTTCCATCCGAATCCTCAGAACAAGAACGGACCCGGCCTCGCCGCGGGTGTTCCGGAACCTTCTGAACTCCGCTGACTCTGCCATTTGCTGCCGGCTTGTTATCTTATTCCCTCCCGACTGCGTTTGCCCCGGGGGTCAGCTGACAGTCTAGGTGAACCATGAGCTCTTAGGGGTTTGATCTTGTTGAATCACCACCCTGTCCCGCTTACTGTATTGCTGTACCCATGAGTCACCAGCTACAGGTGTCGGAGAAAGCTCCAGTGTGGAAACTGGAATGTGGTGAACAAGGTACCAATATCACTATTACCCCAGAGTCAAAAGAGCTCTTGCAACCGGTGCAGCGATGTGCTGAAACTGAAAATATTCACCCTGCAGGTTTTTTTCTTTTGTTTTACAGTTACTATTTCATTGTTTTTCAAAATGATATTCTTATCCTAGCATTTGCCTTCTTCATATGCTAACCCAATGAATAAGGATGTGTTCTCCTTTACGTGTATCATGATGAATCAGATATTTCCTTTTATCTTTCAATAGAACAATAGTTAAACCTACTCACTTTTTGCCCACGGAGGCAGGACGCTAGGATGCAGCTTAAATAATAGTATAATTATAATTTTAATGTATGTGCATTTTATCGCAGTTCACTTTCAGCTTCTGTGAGAACAGTGTTACCAACTTCTGTATCACCATCACTGGGTGGACAGAACGTGTCAGATTTTTTATGAAAACAAATTAATTAATAAAAACAAGTTTCTCTTTTGCACTTTAAGTGAGGGATGATTCATGCCACAGATCAGTAATAAGTAATATCTCTGTCAGATGAGCTCGACCAAACCTCAGTCTATTAAATGCCTTGCAGCTCTACACAAATTGATCATTACTTTTCAAGTTGAGGTATTCAGCATCAAAGCTGTTTATATTTGCATAAAAGCAATTTGCTGTTCTGTGAAGGTAATTACTCAAGCTCAGCTGTAGCGAGATCTACCAGGGCTTAATCAAAGCCACAGTTGTGAAAACGGAGGCCGACTAAAGCAGTTGGAACGAAAACCTCGAAACGAGGGTTTTTATTTTAATTTTAACGAAGGAGAACATAAAAATGATGAACATTAAATCGTCGGCGCTTTGGCAAAACTGTCAGGTCAAGGCTTAGTGTGTCATAGCCTGAAGATTGTGAAGTATCTTTTACTTAATGGCCCCTAATCACTAGAGGATTGGGTTGTATATCTACAGTTATCCCTGAAATGTAAGAGTGGATACATACTTTTTTTTAGCAAACACTTTTGAAGAAAGTATCGTACAAGTCAGGAAATTTTGGAGTCAGACACCTGGGTTATCCGGCATCTTCAAGGCAGAATTAAGGGCCTATCTCAAGGTCTCGTTGGTGATATGATTAATCTGCCGACCACAGTATTGACCTTTCAGACAAAGGCGAGAATCACTCCCGCTGTGCTACACACCACCAAAGACATGAGAGAAATTGCACTTGGGTGCCTAAATATATTACTAAATCTGTGAACTGTGATATTTCCACTGATGGTCAGCCATTTTAAATTATGACTTTAATCAATCAAGTTTGCCCATGCACAAAGGCAAAACGATTTCCCTCGGCAGGAAGCAGAGAGACAGTGGACAAGGTGAATTTATTTACTAATCTGTAGTATTTGTATCTTATTTTAAAAAGATACATCTATCTCCCAACTGCTTATGCAGAATTGGGATGTATGGAGACCTGAAGCTAATGCCAGGCAGCAGAGGGCACAAAGAGGGGACACCCTGGATGGGATGCCAGTCCATAACAGGGGACAAGGCAGGGGGAGACCCTGGATGGGATGCCAGTCCATAACAGGGGACAAGGCAGGGGGAGACCCTGGATGGGATGCCAGTCTATAACTGAGCACAATGCAGGGGGATACCTTGGATAGGGTGCCAGTCTATGGCACATGCAGGAAGACAACTTGGGCAGAACACTGTCCATCACAGGGCACAGGGCAGAAGGACACCCTGGATGGGAAGCCAGTCCATCACAGGGCAGAGGGACACCCTGGATGAGATGCCAGTCCATCACCAGGCACAGCACACGGGGCTGGCCATAAGGGGGGAGAAAGGGCACCAATGAGTGTGTGAGAATTGATAATGGTAACGTTGTTTTTTTTCGGGGGGGGGGGGGGCTTTCAGTGGAATTTTTTAGAACCCCA
Organism: Cyphomyrus plagiostoma; assembly: GCA_019775915.2. Classification (NCBI taxonomy): domain Eukaryota; kingdom Metazoa; phylum Chordata; class Actinopteri; order Osteoglossiformes; family Mormyridae; genus Cyphomyrus; species Cyphomyrus plagiostoma. The sequence continues at coordinate 7,419,526 of JABFEA020000017.1, read as the reverse complement.
TAGAGATATATGGGCAACAAACAAAGGGACAGACAAACATCTCCAAAATACAGAACAACTGGACAGAGCAACTATGAAGCAACCTATTAGGCTGTAAATGCCATTTGCCCCCATCTTCCAGATGGAGTTTAGATGCATGAGTTTTGAAATTGGCCAGACAGCAGTCAAAAGCATGAGAACCGGAGCCAGAGCCCCAGAGCCCAGACACAAGGTCCTCCGGTGCCCCATCGCCAGACTTCTCAGTCTGCCATCTTCTGGTCAAACTATTTATTTACAGCTGGGGACACGAGCACCCACCCAAAAGACATCCATGGCACGTGGACTAGTTTAAACAAAATCTCTCTATATGTTTTATCAGCTTTATGTGACAGAGATTGATTTCATGCACCTGCCCGTCTAGACAAAGGAACAGCTGGGAGATCATAATCGGGGCGAGTTTGCGTTTCTTGCTGACGTATCCCCGAGCTAATATTTCCCGCGATGGGCAGCCGTCATTAGGCGAAGGGGACTGCAGGAGAGCTGTGGGATCGCTCTCTGTTTTCCGCTACGTTTGTGAATCTTACGCCATGCGCTTAATAACGTTACTGTGCCGTCCTCTGCCAGCTCGGATATGACCAAGGCCAGTGGTGCCGCTGGTGGGGACCTGGTCGGGGGTGGGGGGTTAGACAGATACCAATTGATACCGGAAAAGTGGGCGACGCTGGCAAAGCGGCTGATGCAATCTCTGACGCCAGTGCTGACGCTTCTCCTCCACTGGCACACAGGGTATGACTCGCCACCCCATGGCTCATGTGCAAAGAAATATAAAAAAAGAAAGTTCTTACAAACAGCCCGGGTTGCCGCAGGCCACTTGGTTATTTCTGAGTTACCGGGGAGGTTTTTCTTTTCCTGACCTCACAATATAGCACAGGGGTGTACATAGGAGCCAGCTGAAATCTGATTGGCCCTATGCACTGACCAATTAAAAATATACACTATATGGACAAAAGTATTGGGACACCTGGCCATTACATCTACAGGAATTTTCATGACATCCCATTCTAAATGGATAGGCATCAGTATGGAATTGGACCCCCTTTACAGCTAAAACAGCTGCTGTTCTTCTGGGAAGGCCTTCGACAAGTTTATGGAGTATGTCTGTGGGAATTTTTGCCCAATCATCCAGAAAAGCATTTGTGAGGTCAGGCACTGATGGTGGACATGAAGGCCTGGCTCACAATCTCCGTTCTAGTTCATTGTAAAGGTGTCTGATGGAGTTGAGGTCAGGGCTCTGTGTGGGCCAGTCAAGTTCTTCCAGTCTAAACTCACTCAGCCATGTTTTTATGGACCATGTTTTGTGTCATGCTGGAAGAGAAAAGGACCTTCGCCAAACTCTTCCCACAAAGTGGGAAGCATAGAATTATCCAAAAAGTCTGCGTATGTTGAAGCATTAAGAGTACCCTTCAATCGAACTAAGGGCCCAAGCCCAACCCTGAAAAACAAGCACTGTGAGGCTTGGTAATGTCAGGCTTGGCATTGGGCTTGGTGATGTCAGGCTTGGTGAGGTGAGGCTTGGTGATGTCAGGCTTGGTGAGGTGAGGCTTGGTGATGTGAGGCTTGGTGATGTCAGGCTTGGTGATGTCAGGCTTGGTGATGTGAGACTTGGTGATGTCGGGCTTGGCATTGGGCTTGGTGATGTGAGGCTTGGTGATGTGAGGCTTGGTGATGTCGGGCTTGGTGATGTGAGACTTGGTGATGTCAGGCTTGGTGATGTCAGGCTTGGCATTGGGCTTGGTGATGTCAGGCTTGGTGATGTCAGGTGATGTCAGGCTTGCACTCAGCTGCTTCATGGAAGCCCTTTCCATGTAGTTCCCAGCAAAAAGTTGTGCTGGGGTTAATGTCAAAGGAAGCTTGGAATTCCGCACTCATTGATTCAATAAAGCATTGCTGACTTTTATATACTAAGCGCCTCAACACTCTGTTACTTTATGAGGTCTGCACTTTCGGCTGAGTTTGTGTTGTTCCGAAACACTTCCACTTTGCCATAATACCACTTACAATTGCAATATCTAGCAGGAAGGAAATTTCATGAACTAACTTATTGCAAAGGTGGCATCCTATGACAGCACCACGCTTGAATTCACTGAGCTCTTCAGAATGACCCATTCTTTCACAGATATTTGTAATCCTGACTGCATGGCTAGGTGCTTGATTTTATACGCCTATGGAAATGGGTCTGAATGAAACACCTCAAGCCAGTGACTGAGAGGTGTGCCCCAATACTTTTGCCCATATAGTGTATCATTGGCCTATGATATGGTTGACTCTTCTTCTGCTCCCCTCACCTTAACCAAACCTAGAATCACCCCTGGTGTAGAGTGTTGGGATTCCCAGGAAATCAAACATGTAGTGTCTAGAGTTCTGGGAAAGGATCACTACAGTGAATGTCAGTAGAAGAGCAAATCTCTGCGCATTAAGTGCCTCTTCTGACACGTTAATCTCTTAGAACGTCTGATTTGCTTAGATATCTAAAAAAAAACACCTTTGATGTCTCCTGTAAAACTATAGCTTTCTTTCTTTGTTGTCGGTCCCATGTTCTGTCCCTGTTTGCCGTGTGATTGCTGCCATTATTTTGAAAGGCTCTTAGTGGCTGTTAACAGGTGTCTTTTTATGTAAGTCCAGCCATCGATGTTTAAAGTTCATAGTAATTTTACCATTTGCTCACTATGGGAACAAAACAAGTACCTTCTCAAAGTGTAAAAGAACTGACTATAGAGTTTTCTTGTCCCCTCGAGCTGTTAAATATGTTTTTTTCTTTTATATAATTGGCTGTCAGTCAATACAGTAATTGTGGTACCCGGCTTGAGATGAAGATGACGGCTTTTTTTCGATTCCAAACAGCCCGGTTCGGTTTTTTGATTGGTAGTTGTCCTGTCACTGCTATCAGCAGCAGTATGACTAGTAATAAAGAAATGGTATTTTTTCACCGTGAGACCTATTGTAGCCGTCGCTGTCTCTGTGTCCTAATCAAAGAAGACTGCTCAGAGCACAGAAGCAGCACTTCACAGGAGAGGCAGTGAGCAATCAGCCTCAGAAGACTTGAGACTGAATGACATGTCTGTGAATCAGAGCAAAGCTGAACTTTCTTTATAAACTGTAAACAAATCTGCGTGTGCTCCCCCACCACCCAACCCACCGGAATTCTTTGCTTTTATGAGCTGTTATGAAGACGTGTTGAAAATCATAAGCAATCTATTAAATTAATAAAAAATGACATCACGTACAAGGAGCGGGGGTGTGCTACGCTTTGATGAATCGTCGGTTCTGACTGCGCAGGACCCAGCTTTTTTTTTTTAAATAAAGTTGCTGTAGGTACGCATCTTCTGGACGTCATCGGCAAAGCCTTCCTGCGCGATCCGTGGGAGGATATCGGAGCTGCGCGGCTCTGCTGGGCTCCACGCGGGGGTGGCCATGTTAACAGAACGTGGCTGCGATTACGGGTGCCCCTGATGTGGCTTGCGCGCGTGCTTTCCGCAGGATTCCGCGCGACCACAGGGCGCAGCAGCGAAGCGGAGGGTTCGAGTCAAAGGGACGCCGGCTGCCCTCTCTCTCTCTCCAGGGTTTGCGGTGCAGCCTGCATATCGTGCGGATGAAGTAATGAGCCGGTGATGAGTGTAGCCTTTCGCAAAAAGCACGGTTAGAAACATAGGATTGCTTTCAAGATTTGTCATTTTCTTCTACTAATCAGCAGGAGAACTCTTAGAATACAGCTGATGTGTCTGCGTCTAAATATCTTTAATGTCTACATTTTCTAAGCATAGAAATAGATTTCCCTTCCAGGCTTTAAAATTAATGTTCTGCTAAAAACTCCTTCACTATAGAAATATTTGGAACATGGGTTTCCAGACACACTGGCAGATTCTCTTTGGACAACCATTATGGTCCACCTATATAAATACATAGAGCTCTACGTGTCCATAACTTATCTATGACTCGACAATATGCAAAGAGCTGTTTCATATTTTATATGTGGTTAGCTGAAAGCTTTATTTACATTTTCACTGCTCTCTGTAGGTTTTTTTTATGAAGTTCGCCAATGATATAAGAGCTTGTGATGTACTATTGTGTCAGTCTGAAAATATATAAAATATATATAGATACAGTTACAATGCATAAAATGGAACATATTTATGATTTCATGTGGCATCAAAGTAAGAAATAACAGCTCCCAGAAGGTTAATGCTTTTACATTGTGAGGCTATTATGAGAGGATTCCAAAGCCTGGGACTCATTTATTACTTATAAATTATAATACTGTACCAGGCACAGAACAAATGACTTATTCCAAGAATATCAAGTTTAGTATAATTAACCTTAATTGTATTAAAATTAATGTTCAGAAGGCAATCTGTGTTACTACCAAGCTAAGGCCTTCTGGGGAATTTAGAAGACAATCGCAACAGAGAGGCAACAGAAAATAGGGAAATTAACAGGTCATCTAGATGTTTTATGGCTCACCGGAAACCCTAAAACAGTGTTAACTGCCGGGGTTTTACGCAGAGCTATTTACGGCTGTTGAGAATCCTCCAGCGTTAAGGTTCTGATGGGCCCAGCCACTGTGGGCGTCTCCCTGGCCTTGCAATGTTCAGGGCCGTCGCGATGTATGATATAGGCTCCGCCCACTCTACCAGGATTGGGTAACCGGGCCGTAAACCCTCTGAATCCCGCCGCACTGTGACTAAATGCTATAAAAGAAATCAGAAACGGTCACATGTGTATGTAAGTGCAGGGTGTGCACCGTACGTATGGTTTTTGTAGCACAGCTTGGGAAATGAGCTTTGATGTGTGTATGTTTGCATATAAGATACAATACAATTATTCCAGTTGATTACACAGCTCGATTAATATAAAGTTGATAACAATGCTATCCGTTCTCCTCTATATACGTGTATAGTGTTTCTATAAATGTACATAAATTATGAAAATGCTATATAAAAAACAGATGTTCTGTGGATGGAGTTTGGTACGTGGTGTCTCTCTCCAGTTAAGGGTTAGAATCATTTGAAGTATTCAGTCCCTCTAACTTAGACAAAATTAATGATCACCACTGTGGTATTAAATCATAGTGACCCTTAGATTCTAGATTTCTTTCCCTAAAAGCACATTTACTCTACCCCGCGAGCGGTTGGAAGATAGATGGATGGATATTTACTTGGAAAAAAGTTTCAGAACATCTAGTTTTCCAAAAATCTTTTTTTTTTTCTGTTGACTGCCAGCAGTTATTGACCAAATACCCAGTTCTGATTTTGAAAGTACTTCCATTTAAATGAAGAAATTTCACTAAGCTTTCCATTTCACCACATTATTTCAGCAGAGTGGATCAGTCTTTCACATCAAAGTGACTGAATTAAAGTTGAGTGGCATAAAGCTGATTAAAATGAAAGCATCAATGATGTCCATATATATTCTATTAATAATATGAGCCATTATCCTATTTATAGGTGTTGTAGTTGTTGCCTGCAGTACACATACTGCCCCTGTGTGTATATTAGTGGCAGAATGAGTCATTGTTCAAATTTTGTTTACTATAAGCAAAGGAAATACTTAGAAAATACCTTTTTGTGATGTGGTCTCAAGCACAATAGAAAAGGTAATTTCTGCCATTTAATGTAAACTTTTCATATTCACGATAAGAACAAAGGTTAAAAACATAAGTAATCACGGTAGAATATGGTTACAGATGTGATAAAAAAAAAAAGATAAGAGACTGACAAAATCGGTGACTGAATTGTGGTTTTAGCTGCCGAAATATCACAGTCTGGCTTGGGGATATTCCTGCATTTTCTTTGTCAAAACAAGTTCCCTGCCATACACTTATATTGTTCTGGGGTCACATTTTTTGATGTCAGGTGCATCGTGAGCTTTGCGGTTTCAGTCTGGAGACAAAATCTGGTATAATCACACGTAAGGGCCGATTTTTCCCACATGATAATGGGTTTTATGCATCATTTGTGTCCTTCTCAGATACGTTTTTTTTTGCACATCAGCTGTACGTCAGATCGCTGGAGATGCTATCCGGGCGGGTTAAAAAAAAGGCCCCTGTGTGAATAGTACTCTGTTTCTCCTTGGTACGAAGAGCTGATATGAGCTGGTATCACCCCATCTCCTTCACGACTACTTTTCTCTGCTTCACTGTCAACTTTTGCATGCGGAACGTGGCTTACAGAGACTCCTGTGATCTGTAGCATGGCAGAATATTGGTACTGATATCTGCAAACATACATCAGCGCACTACAAAGATGAATCCTCTTTAAAATCGAAGATTAATGATGCTTTAACATTTGAAATAATGAAGATCTGAATTCTGATGGCTTACGTTCTTTAATAAACAGCCTGACCATGAGCACCAAAAAAAATCATTATAATGGCATCAGTCATCTGAGAAGGGAGATTACAGTGTTTTGGGTCCTTTTCGGACCTTGAACCGATGATCTATTCATTAAAATTTCAGTATGTCCTACTATGGGAAGAAAATATAAGTGAGCACCATACTTATACATACTCCAGAACCAACGTAATACATGCAAATAAACACTTGCCATTGCACTAAACCAATATATTATAGAATGCAGTTTCTGTTTGATAATCATGCAACCATCTTTGTTTCCTGTGGAAGGCTAGGAAAACCTAAAACAGATATCTAAGCAGATATCTCAGTAGTGCAGTGGTTTTATCTCTTAGCTACCCATTTATTGTCTGTTTGTTTTGGTCATTCTTTTTTCCACCACACTGCACCACTTGCACTGCACTGGATATATTTATTTTTGTATTGTATTGTTGATATCTATTTATTGTGTTTGCATTTATGTGCAGCACGACAGAGATTCCAAGAGAAACGGAATTTCAGTGCATTGTGTACTTGCATATAGATGTGTTGTCAAAGGACAATTCAGTTGTGAGTTACACCTTCTGACCTGGTGTCACTGAGAGGGTTAAAATGCTCCATTTCTTAATTAATGACTGAATGCCAGCCAGATAACCACATGTCTGTGTTAATACTCTAGCAGTTTTCTATGTACAACTTCCCGCAGGAAGGCAAAGACAAGAAGCTCTTAATGAGTATTTTAATTCTACAGTTACTTGGTTGAATAGTTTAGAAATTAATCTGACGGTAATCCTGATTTGAAATCATAATCTAATGACATAGGCTAATGTAGTAGGTGTTCCACACCATATCAAGCAACAGAGGATTTCATCATTCAAGGGATATAAGGATTATTCATTCACAGGGGTGTGCAGTCAATCAAGCAGCCACCTTCATGGCTACAGGGCAGACACGCCTACCTACTTTGACATGGCAGGGATGGGGGCGGGTATAACGGCATGCTGCCTGGCCATTTAAGGGAAGGCAAGAGAGTGTGTGTCTGTGTGTGTGTCTGGAAGGAGAGCAAGATGGCATTGGTGAAAACTGAAGAATGCGAAAAGCATCCTTTCATTTTGTATACAAGTCGATTTTATGTTGCTGGAACTATGTACTGTAAAATTCAAAACGGAGTTATTTCCAGTCCACGTGATCCAGCCAAGACCCTGAAAATCTGTGCCATTCCCCGGAAGACACTTCTTTTCCTGCTGTGGCGGGGAAGAAGAAAAGTTGTATTTCAGGCCGTGTCCAGAAAAAAAAAAAATCCCTCTGTGCTACACACCCGTGCTAGGGGCCAGATCTAATAAGATGTCAGATGCAGCCAGACAGAACAGCCTGGTGTCAGAAACATCCAGCTAATGATGGTCTGTGGCCTGAACTACCCACTGCATTCTCAGCTGGACTGTAAATAAATCTAAGCCCAAGCATTTTAATTAAGCTGACAGCTATTGCCTTTTGACAGCAGGTAACCTAGGGTTCAAAAATGTAGACATTGTAACCCGACACCTTTTACTTAATTCTCCTGACGCCTGAAATAGTATTAATGTGTATCATCTGGAATGATGAAAATATGATAATGTAAGTAGGAATAATGAGGCAAAACTGACTACCTAAATATACCATCCTCAGTACATTCACCATCTGCTGCTTAATTATGGAAGGGAATATAGATTTAACATATGAATAAGGAGCCTTAGCAACTGGCAATTACCAGGAGGACTTTTCAAGTGGCAAGGCCCCCCCCCCCGCCAAACACGCACACACAGCGGCGTCCGCGTGCGATGTCTGACACGACGAGCCCTGCCAGAGCCAGGTGGATCATCACCGGGGCAGGGCCGGGCCAGCTCCCGTGGAAAACCCCATCGTAGCAGACACTGAAGTGGGACCGAAAGGCCATGGGGAGTGAGAGCTGTTTCTGTGTGGGACAGCGACGCCCCACCCGACTGTAACCGCCGGCAACCGGCCAAGCTGCCTCACTTAGGGAGACGGGCTCTTCCACATAAAGCTCAATTTCCACAATTTTCCGTCCGGCTTCGCGGCTGAAGGATCGGCTTGCAGCGAGGATTATTGCTCAGAAATGACACGCTGGTGGTGATCTGAGCCCTAACAGTCCGCTGGCCTCCTGGACGTTCGGCTCACCTGGCGGAGAGGGAGGGACGGGATCCTCTTCGATGGGGGGGTTATGCAACCTTTTTGCATGTAGCAGCTTAGATGACCGTTTCCCAATCCGGTTCTTGGGGATTCACAGACAGTCCAAGTTTTTGGACCGTCTTCCAGGGAGCTCAGTAGAAGCAAAAACATGGACCGACTGTAGGTCCCTGAGAACAGGATTGGGAAACACTGGCTTAGACCATGAAAATCCCCAGCTTGCCATGCTGTGGTCGGTCTGCTTATTAATCTTGCTTCATCTTTTAGAGAAATGAGATTCCAATTACTGCAATGGAATTAACAGTAAATAATTAATCCTTGTCCTAAACTTACGTCATTACTTTCTGCATTACTAGGGATGAGTGTAATGGAACAAATGTAAATAGCAACCAATAGCAACCAAATTAACCTTAATTAATAATAAACTAATTTACTAACTGAATGCCAATTATACACTCACCTAAAGGATTATTAGGAACACCATACTAGTACGGAGTTTGACCCCCTTTCGCCTTCAGAACTGCCTTAATTCTATGTGGCATTGATTCAACAAGGTGCTGAAAGCATTCTTT
>JABFEA020000017.1:7375206-7388773 GCA_019775915.2 Cyphomyrus plagiostoma | reverse complement strand
TTTTAGCAAATGGCTGCAATATAACAAAGAGTGAAAAATTGAAGGGGGTCTGAATACTTTCCGTACCCACTGTATATATAGGGATCACATTTTCTCTCTCTTTAGTGTAAACCTACTTTTCGCCTGATCTATGGAGAAGGGACAGCTGCCAGTGATGGCGTCATAAACACTGCCAACTTTAAAAGCGGGGATTCATAAAGCAACTCGTTTCTATGAAATGCTTCAGTGTGTTTCATCTCCTTTCTGCCTGAATTGTAAAACTGGATACAAACCCATTCATCCCAGTATCAAGGAAGAACACAGCAGGGAGGAGGAGGATTTCTGTGCAAAACAGCTTGTCGTAAAACAGCTTGTCAGGCGGATGTATGGGCACTAACTCTGCGGAGGCTCAGGTTGGCCGTCCCAGATCCGTGAAGCTTGGAAGTCACTCTGAGGAATGTTCTTAGGGGCTTAAGAGATTCGTTCTCAGTGGCCACTGACTGGCTATAGTTCATGTACCTCAGGTACAGCTACTGCCAAAAGGACATTACCCATGCAAATTAGTTTAATATAAACTGGCATATGACCTCACAGGCAAAGATTTACTTTTTAATTATTTAAAAATAAACACTGCAAAGGGTTGCGGCCCCACCCTGTGTTGTTCCCTGCCTTGCACTTGTAGCTTCCGGGAGGGGCTCTGGACCCCCAGTGACCCTGCCTAGGACAAGCAAGTTTATAAAATGGATGGATGGAAAAACATACAAAATAAAACTGTATGAGATTAAAGATTGAATCATACAGGAAGACATATTGGTAGGCTCTTTTCTCCATTCGGATTAAACGTATGAGGGCTACATTTTACTTGCAAGTAACTCCCAAATGAGTTAGAAAATAAATTAGTTTCCAAGATTTCCTTGCCATTTCTGCTAACCAATTAGAAATAGTTGCCAAGTAATTATTGATTGACATACTTCATTTACATTTAGATTTGTTTGTTTGGTTTCAGCAAAGACATTTAAGATGAAATTTTAAATAAATTGCCTCGGAGTTATGGCTGAGCAGTGTTTCATTACACTGTGTTTATATTCACGAATGTTACTGATTACGAAGGTATAAAATGCCTTTTTTTAATTACATTGATGAGCAAATTTGATAAAATATTGCAATGCAGATCTGTGACCGAGGGTTGAATGTGATTATTTGGATCCGTCTAATGAAGTAGCTCAAAGTCACAAAAATAATCTCGCACTCCACTTATCCGGACTTGCGCCACCGCATGCAGAATAAGTATCCAGCACTTACTTCCACTTTTATGACAGCACAAATGCAAGAAAAGATGAGGTCAGCCATTTTTTGACGCTGTCATAGAACCGTGTGTTTGTATAGTTCCACATACTACATACACACACACACACACACACACACACACACACACACACACACACACACACACACGTGTGAGTACAATGGTGCCAAATAGCTACAAACTTCTATTTCAGTAACATTAACAAAATTTAATGCTACTGCTGGAAAATCATTATTGACATTCGTCTCTGTTCCGTCGCATTGGTGTAATTTATGCATTAAATCTGGACTGGCACGGTAAATCATCTATACCTTCAACAGAAGGATTGGTAGAAACCAAAAGTCATCGAGCAGCCAGACAAAAAAATAAATAAAATACAACTAATTTAAAGGTGACATTTTGATTAAGTCTTCCAAGGTTTCGGGCCTTAGCCAGCTGGGGCAGATCGTGCGTCATATTGATCCACAAAGCTATATTGTCTTCAGCTGGACCATTTTGACGAACAGGTCTGTAGGGTGAAGCCAAGCAAAGTATGATCCAACAAAGACATCCAATGGAAGGTACCGTACCTGAGATAGGATTACTGGGTGTTATGGCGTGGCTTGATGGAAGGGATGATTCATGATGCAGCTTGGTATCAAAAAAATGGGTAAATCTAAACAGAAGGGGAAAAACATGTTCAGGAAATACAAACAAGAACCATGCAGGAAAACTACAATGACTGACTGAGGAAGGGGAAGAGCAGGCATATATATACAGAAACAAGGGTTATGGCAGGGCATGACTCAGGAGGGACAATCCTCATAGTGCCTCTCAGCTAAATGGGTTTTATTAACAAAACACAGAACAAAGGGCGAACCAGAAAATAAAAGGGGCTGCGGAGGGTTAGAACTAAAGTGGTAAAACAGAAGGCAGCGAGGAACACCAGGAACAAGAATGCCAAAGGCAGCGAGGAACACCAGGAACAAGAATGCCAAAGGCAGCGAGGAACACCAGGGGCCAGTTCCACAAAGCAGGGTTTCTTGCTTAGCCGGATAAGTTGTTGGATTTAAGGTAGTCTGGGGTAAATATAAGTGAACAAAGAAAGTCCATTTAGCCCAGACTACCTTAAATCTGACAACTTATTCGGCTAAGCAAGAAATCCTGCTTCCTGAAACAGGCCCCAGGAAAACTACAAAAATTGACATATCAAGATATCTACAGTATCATGACTACAACTGACAATCGCATAGCTAACACAGAGAAACAGCCACAATGAAGCAGTCAGGAGCCAAACCAGAGCCAGCACTATACACTACTAACAAGACACGATGCAGGACAGGTGAGAACCATAACCAAATCAGCCAATCAATGTAGAGTCAGGGCTGCATGGAACAGGTGGGCTATATTTCAATTAACAGTCTATAGAAACTAGGAGATATTGACAGACACTGGGCTATCTACACAAGGAGACTAGGGACACAAGTAAAACAGAAGATAACCAAACAATGCACAAACAGGGTAACATTAACAGGGATAAAAAGACATAAATTAACAATACCAGATGCTATGGGATACAATAAAAGTAAGGTATTAAATAAACATGAGGCTGACCTCAGGCCAGCTTTGAACGCATAATGGAGGGATGTCTGTCTCTAAGCTGCATGCTCAAGCCATAGACTTACATGGCAGCCCAGGGATCAGGGAAACACCAAATGGTATGGCCAGCAAGAACTGCTAGCCAAACAAGGAAATGCCACAAGTAACAGGGCCAGACTGGCTCAATCCTGACAGGGAGACTTAGACAAGGAGCTAAACATTGGGAACTACAAGTAACAACAAACAGGTGTGGGCAATCAATGATCAGTATGGACTCGAACATTAGTAACGGGCTGGTCAAGCAGGGAAACGACCGACAGCACAGCGCAGGGACCAATCCTGAAGGTGATGCACACTCACTCACTGCCCAGATATTGCTGGTTTGCTCTATCCAGCCATTCTGATCTTATCCTGCTTTTTAAAAGGCTTGTATTTCTTTTCTATTGATCACAATCTGTAAGCCCACTAGACAGCATGTTGGTAAAAAGCCTAATGGTGAGTAAATTGTGGCAAATTGTTTGGGGGACTGAATCATCGATATTTAACCTGGATTATTCAAGAAAAAAAGTTAAGCAGTTTTGGGGGGGAAAAAAAGCTTCAGTTAAACGATAGATTTTATAAAAAAAAATAAAAATCTATTGACACTTTGTTCAGCTTTAGAAACTTTCTTTTTCTTTGTGAAGGGGGAAAAAAAAAAAAGATTTTACATTGTTTGTTCCTGGCAGCCCTGCTGCCCCCCTATAAATTAATGTATCCTCCTCTGAGAAATATATTCATCCATCTTCCAGAGCCTTTATCCAGTGTGGCACTATTGTGAGTGTAGGGCTTGTCTGAGGCAGTGTGGAGTCTGTGCCAAAGGCAGAGGGACACCCTGGATGAAAAATTTGTCTGTTGGTCAACTACCCTAGAGCTCAGTGGCAGTGACCTCCACGGTGCTAGCATAGAACCAACAGAGTAATTTCCCCAGAGTGCTGGCACACGTCACCGTGTCACTCTGTGCAAGTACTTTTTAATGCTTAATGTAAATGAGAATCAATCAATGTACAGCCGCTAGATAGTGTGAGGACATTTGGGTTCAGTCACAGCTCTGGCCAAAGGAAGCCTTACTTAGGTGATGCGTATTATCCTCCTAAAAGCCTTCCACTGCACGTTAGGTCTTGTTAGGGTGTTTTAAAAGTAAGACTAAAAGCTCATTTTCACTCTCGTCCATTTGGCGTTTATTAGCATGGGTTTAAGTGTTTTCTGTGTCTTGTATGTTATTTTTTTGGCTATGTTATTTTAATTTGCTTCATGATTTAATTTGTGTTTATTCATAACTTTGGTCAGTTTACAGTTTTTGAATGTCCTGTAGAAATAAAGTGATTTGACTTGACTACCCTGGTTATGGTGGTGGGGGGGCTTGGACCCTAACCCAGGCAGCATGAGGTGAGCCCCCGCTGTGGGCTGCTTTTCCATCGCAGGACGCGCACACAGACATTATGGGCAGTCTAAGGATGCCAATTAGCCTAAATGCTTGTCTTTGGGCTGCTGGAGAACGCAGGAGTAACCCAGAGCCAACCCACACAGCAAGCGGAGAACAAAGCCTCTCTACATACAGCGAGGAAGCTGCATTTCAGCTCACAGCCCCGGAGGTGTGAGGAACAGTAATTTGCAGTGAGCGGCCATGCCACTTCCACTTATTGTTTGTTTGGAAGCACAGTGGGGTGGCAGTGTGGTGATTGGCACTGGGACCTCGTACCTCTGGGACTAGGGTTCAAGTCTCTGCCATGGCTCTGTGAGTGGAGTTTGCACATTCTCCTCATCTCATTGTGGGGTTTCCTCTGGGTACTTCAGTTCTGCCCCCCCCCAGACACAGTCCCAAAACATGCTGAGGGTACAAAATGGTCCGTAGGTGTGAATGGGGTGTCTTCTGATGGGTTGGCACCCTATCTCAGACTGTTCCCTGCAGCCTCTGGGATAGGCTCCAGACCCCTCACAACCCTGAACAGGAGAAGCGATTTATAGAAAAGGATGGCTGCAAGTACAATGGAGTACAACCAGCCATGTGAAATAGACAGAATGCCTTCCTAAATTTGAGACCTTTATCAGGAAGCTGAATGGCTTGGAAAAGCTAATAGCTGCAGTTTTCTCGGCTGCCACACAGAATGTCCGCATTCTCCTCCCCATCATTTTTCAAGCCAAGATGTCGAAATCCATTCGGGCACAGCCGTGCTTTAATGCCGTGTTAGCCCATCACGATCTTTGCTTTTTTAGCCTCTAACGTTTTCACTGCAAGCTCATAAAGAATGTTTGTCCAGAGCCACGACACGTGTTTGTAATAAACCTTCCATCTGCTTCAGTTGTAAACTGCCTGGCTGCTATCACACCGGGGCTATTCGAGGATACAATGCACATGCGTCGTTCCCGGAGTCTCTGGCCTTGATCTTCTCACTGATCTGATCTCTTTATTGTTGTTTGACGTTGACGTGTCATGCTTCAGCTAACTGGAATGTTATCGCCACACTATGACGTTCAGATGAAGATTTTCTGGGAGCTGCAGGTAGCACTGAGGCCTCTGACTTTCACAGAGTGTCGCCCATTATGTTCATAATCGTGTACGGTCCAATGGCCCGCCGCCACCCCCTTGTTTCATACTTCATTACCGTGGACCAAGATGTAGGTCTGCAGGTTTCTGGCGTGCTTAATCATTCATAACTTTGTGGATGCAGAGCGGGGCGGATGTGCGGCCGGCCAGCCGCTTTTCATTCAGGCTGCGTTTACGCCACGGCGCCAGAAACAGAGGTGACTCTACGGCAGGCTGACTAAGGCAGCTTCTCAGTCCTGGCCCCTGAATAATCAATGGGCCCTATCGTGCTCATAAAACAGAACCTCATATCGTATTCGCGGTGTACCCTGCCTCGTGCCCTGTGCCTCTTGGGATAAGTAGCAGGTTCCCTCCCTGACCCTGTGCCTGGTAAGAGTTTTGAAGATAGATGGGTGGATCCATTAGTCAGACATCTCATTATTTTTATTTTTTTTTTAGTTTTAAAAAAAAAAAAAGTTACTTTATAACCCCAACTTTCTCATGCAGGGAGCCAGAAAAAGAGAGATGAATACCCAGCTCAAAATCTGCTTTATGTGGAAATATGACCTGCACTTAAGTGTAGGGGAAGCCTATGACATCATTTTTCCTTGCAGATAACTGGTATTGCTCGCCTACATACACCTCTCAGTAATAGTTATAGGAATGGAGAGCTGTTTTAGCAAGTGGAAGGTAAAAGCGAAGAAATTTGTGCATCATGCTGTCTCCTCGGCAATGTACTGGCACCCCACGGCTAATCGGACACGTGCCACACAAATACAGACTGTGCTTGTACAATGTTTAAAGAACTGAAGTTAGGATGCATTGGCTTGCATGGCTTCCTGTGTTTACCAGTACAAGCTGTCAGGGCTCCAAAGACTGGCATGCCAGATGAGGTTTGAGATTTTAGTGGTCAAGAATTTTCTATTAAGGTCTTTCTGGAAAAATTCATTTTTTTTCTCTATCCGACCGAAAACAATGAGTTTATTTTTTTTCGACCATGACAGATATTTCACATAAACACCACCATTTTTAAATGTATTTCCAGCTTGTCCATCACTAAAGATGGTTTTGCCAAGATCTGAGATCTAGGGTTTGCAGTATGTTTCCTTTTGACGTTGATACATTTGGAATCTCTCCATCTGCCGCAAGCCTCTACCTACTTTCCATTTTTGCTGCTCTGTCGTTTTATTTTCGGAAAATAAAAAAAAAAAAAAATCCTGACAGCTGAATCAGGCACACACACTTTCATTCAATGTCCCATCGCTCACTTGCAGTTCAGGTTGTGCTTGCAGGAACATTCACAATTCCGTAAAGGGGAATCGTGAGTAATAAATACACACACTACATTCAGTATGTTTTATAGCGGCATGACACTGCGCATTGATTCAGCCTCGCAGGTTCCTGGAATCCCCATTAGGGTAAATTTTAAATCCCAATATTCAACATCCTATTTGCTTACAAGAGGAGAATTACTGTTGTAAAATGTTTTTTTTTTTTTACCAACTCTTGCCACAGCATTTATTTTTAGTTTGAAGGTAATATAATGTTTTAATTCGTTAAATTTGAAAGAACTGTGAAGTATTACTGCATTTCTCCATTAATGAATCTTTAATACCCCTTTAAGTTTTCTTAACAGCTCTGAAAAGAAATATCATCTGTCGTCATAATTATATTTGGAAACTGCAGATTCCTGTGACTTTTAAAGTTTGTAATTTATGTACTGCTGATTTAAAGCAATATCACTTTTTAAAATGCTAAATATGGAAATCTCTGTAATTCTGATTTACAATGTGCTTCCTGTGGTGCTCACTGCTGATACATTAAACTTATACCAGACTAGCACAGTTAAAGGTTTAGTGTTCCAAAGATGGAGAGTTTATCCATCTTTCCATGGATAAATGAGTAACTGAGCCATGGTCCTGCAGGGAGACAGACCACAGTGCACTGTGGAAAACACCATTGATAAAAATCGGTACCATATTTCACTTGGCTCTACTCTGAGGCAGATTACCCACTCTTTGCCAGAGTGCACTATTTGTTCACTCTGCAGGGGGCGCTGTAAAACCCAGGACTTTTTTTTTTTTTTTTTTTCTTTCTTCTTTCTCAAAAGCATTTACATCCAACCCTGACACAAGGAAATGGAACATTAGACCAGCCAAACCTATTTCCATTACACAGGAGTTCCTGCCTGCGTATTCCTGACTTAACCAAATTAAATGCTGAATTTTCATCTTCTGACTTCAAGCACAGGAAGTGCATTGTTTATTCAAGAAAAGGTGTGAAGGGGAAATTCATCATTTTGTGCCTTTCAGGTAACCTTTTTAATTACCCAAGAACTTTCCACTGTGGAATAGAAAAGCACATCATTTTGTCACCTACAGTAGCTGCAGATAGAACGGAACTATTCTGGTCTGTCCTATAAGCGACTTTAAAAAAAAAAAAACCCAGAACATCTTCATCCGTGCATCTCCCATTAACAGAGAAATTCTAAGCAGCCTAATGAGTTTATTTAATGAAAAAGTCAGCATTACAAGAGGAAATGTTGTGATGTTACTCTTGTAGGTCTAGATCTTTGGTATTTAAAATCCATTTGTGCTGTACTATTTTCTTTCAGCACTAGGAAGCAATGGCAAGGACCCAGAAGTCAAACATAAAGAATGACTTTTTTTTTTTTTCTTTTTTAAGTAACATTTGATTGTAAACAGGGGCGGGGTCACAGGAGCACTGGCCCCAACTGAAAGCTTATTGGCCCCTACAGTGTCCGTCACTTGTCACTTACCAATTCAAAACATATCATGAGCCAATGATAAGGTTGGTCCTATCTGTAGGAATTATGGCCCCTCATCTTAAAAAACTCCTATAATTTCCCTTATAAAGCCAGCTGATGGGGCTGTGTTTTCTCTAGGAGAAGCTAAGTGGAGCCAAGGGGATGAGCTAAGGATGGAAGGAGGTCGTCTCCCACTAATTTCTGATTCACCCCCAAACCCCTGATATCCTGCACCTGTTAGCCAGTATCGCACAGGTGGTACCCCCCCCTATAAGCAGGCCTGTTTCATGGCTCATCAGCCAGTATATTCACCTGAATATCCAGGACAGCTACCTGAGTGCCTGCGTCTGTAAGCCATTCAAATGTGCCAGGTGTTAGACAGCTACTGGCTTCTAAGTCAATAACAGCAGGCGGGAGGGGGGGCATGGAAAAATAGCCTCCTGTAAGTAATGAAGGCGTCTGGATGGTCCGCTCGATACCAGAACCAACTTTGATGATGTGTGCCTGACGAAAGGAGGACAGACGCGTCTTTGAAGTCCGCTAATTGAGATTATACAACTACAGCTCAGAACATATTGGTGCACGTGTTACTGTAATGAAGTCAAAGTGACTCGCCGTCAGCGTGGACACGGAGTACAAGACTTATATACGGGGGGGGGGCGGGGTTCCTAGTACAGACAGGCCTATACTGCTTTCCGTGATGGTGTAGTTGTTAACCTGGGGGGGTTGGGGCGTGTTACCGGTAACTGATAAAAGTTGTTCACTAGGCCGGAGGCAGCGATGGTAAACTAGGGACCAGGGAAAAGGAGGAGTTTAAAATTTTGTTAAAAAAGGTTCATTGAGGCCCCTTCTAAGCAGTGGCCCCTGGCTTTCAGCTCAACACATTATTTTAAGAGCCCCTGCTTATAGCCAGCTATACAGTATACATACTGCTTACTATACTATGTACTGTACTATATACGTACCTCATTGTTACTGCACCAATGAAGTACCCCACACCTCTGTATAACACCTGCCGTATAAGGTGATCTGTCGCTTGGCACCTATACTGTGCTGCTTTCTGCTTACCACGCACACCCCCATCTCAGAATATCTTCCGCTACACGTGGAATCGGCGATGACATCATCCGATCCCTTGCTCTTCCCTAATGCCCTGCCGACAGACAGCAATGTGCAGCGAAGGCGGTTCACCTTCCTGACGGCCGGGGGACATTTACAGCCCGTGTTTGTTGAGGCAGCGGGGAACCATGAGGCAAACCTTTCATCTGGACGCCCCGGGGAGGAAACCGTCACATCCCCCCCCCCCCCCATCCCGGGGCCCATGGATCTCTAGCGCTTCTCGCTCTCCAGCTGGCGGCGGTCCTGACGTAAAGCCCTTATATGGCGGTTCGGTAGCATGCAGCGTTCATTCTTACCTACTCTTCCGAAGTCTCTTATAAATATGTGTGGAACACATCGTGCTTCGGCAGCCAATAAATTATTAATAACCGGCATCCCAGACAGAGCAGAACTAGACAGTACGAAGAGTGTGATTGTCTTCCAGGCAAATAGTAACTGGGTGTTGCATTCAGGGAGCATGCAGTGCTGTATTATATATCTCTGCATATGTAGTATATAGCATTTAAACATCATAGGCATTGGTTTGTCCCAGTGCATGTAGTTAGATGACAGGTATAAGCACACAGCAAAAAAGGCTGCTTTTGGCTCATCTGTCTTCACTTCATCTGTCTTGCTCCTGTGGTGGTAGGCAGCACGTCTGCCCCCCCCCCCCTACTGAAACTGCCCCCCTCCTCAATTCTCAGCCCTCTGCTCTCGGGTCGTGCTCCCCTGTGCACACTGTCACGCAAGCGGAGCAGAGGCAGATGCTTTTCGGGGGGGGGACACAGCTGGTGGTGAAGACTGAATTACCCCCAAAACGCAACGAAATATTCCATCAGTCACAACGAATCCATCGGTGTGATTTTGCCTCTAATTTGCAGTGAGTACAAATGTTTCAATGAAGGGCGAGGCAGGCCGTTGCTTAAACAGAGTAGTACATCGGCCAGTGAGCATATGAGCAATCCTTGGAAATTTCCTCTGCATTTTGCAGTCAGCATGCACGGCTACTGAGCTTAGCGTTTTTAATCCGTTCTTGTGGTTAGCTATCATTACTTCCTTTAATGTAATAATACCGTACAATAAAGAGCGGATCCTTTCTTTGTGATTTGGAACACACACCCGCATAGAGAAACCCGCAGTTACACCATCGTCAATTTTACTGTCTCCGGCAACAGTATCTGTAAACCATAATCTATCGACTACCGTTCACTGTGATATGTTGCATTCAACCTTTGTGCCAAGTTGTGTATGTCATTTATACAGTGTGTCGGAGTTTCATTTCAAGTCTTTAGCGGTTAGTTCTCCCTTTAATGATTTTTGATTTTCAAAATGAATTATTTATCTGATAGCGCTTGGAATTTACATTTGTATACATTTAGCAGATGCTTTTGTCCAAAGCAACATAAGTGAGACACATATCGCATTACAAACACTTTCAACAGATAATATTCTTGGACTAAATGTTAATTAACCTATAATGAGCATGTTTAAGTATTTGTATGGTTGCCAAGTGATTATGCTAAATGTTAACCGTAGAACATTTAATGTAAAAAGCATATTTTGTGTTGTAGTTTGGAAAGGAGAGAAGATATGTTTTCTCTGATAAATTATATTAACAGGTTAGTTGTGCACAGGCTGTGCAGTGAAATATTTCCTTCCTCTCTCTATTTACTGAGTTCTGCCTGGTTGGTAATCCTCTGAATTAGACCTTGTCCCAGTGAAGCGTATCCTACCACGGTAAAAATGAGCTTCAGGCCTGCTGCCAGGGAAATGTGATGTGTTGTTGTGGATTCTGACTACATCTGAAGAAGTAGCTGAGGACTGCATCAGTGTCCATGTCAGCCCAGACCAGCTGTTTCCAGCCGGATCCACCTCCTGGCTGAAGGAGCCGCACGCCAAGAACCGGCCGTTTTCTTGCTGTGCTTCACCCCCCCCCCCCCCAGCTGTTGGACGGACAGCTGAGGCCCAACTCTCTGCCTTACAGTCGTGTGGTTTGTTAAACAGAAGTATCTGCACACTGCACATTGCACACTGCACACTGCCCACCACCACGTCTCAATCCGCAGGGTGGCCCTCGCATGTTCAGATGACTTCAGTGTTACGACGTCTCCCCACAAATGAGAGAATACCACGATGTGAACCCCCCACCCCCCACAACTGGAGCCACTGCCAGATTGGATCCCAGCGTCTGTATCCCAGCAGATTGCGGCTGATTTATTAAAGATGCAACAAACCCCCCCCACCCCACCCCCCACAAATCCTCCCCGCCATCAGTCATGCGTGGTCCTCGGCATGACCGCTGGAGCATAAAGAGAGCTTTTTTTAACTCATGGAGCACTTCAGAGAGAGCGCCATCCATTCTTGCTGGAAGACAAGCAAGGCAAGAGACAAAAACATGAGCGGCACTGCAACCCTTGCAGAACGGAGCTGTACGCACCGTACGCAGATAATATGGTCATCGTACCATGAACACCTCAACAAAACATGCAGGAATTGCATATATGCCTCTCACAGCAGTTACAGATATTCTGAATGTTACAAGTCTCTGACCTGAAGTAATTCTTATGCTGTTCAGCTGATGGGAAGGTATCTGAATCACACGGGCATTAGTACTGTAAAAAAACATATAACTTCTTTAAGTATCTACAGCTGTCAGCATGCTGATATATTTGCTGATAATTCGTGGTTTTTATGTATGGGAAATCGATACTGCTTTGGCCTCCTTAAGGTCTGCAAAATTGAAAAACCATTTATCTGGAATAAGCAAGTCCTTTGGGTTCATTCTTCAGAATTCCTGCCTTTACTGCAAATATTGATTTTACAATACTTTAAACATTGAGTTTTCATTATATCTAAGAAATTACTCATAGTTTCAAAAGAAGAAAACAAAAAAAAATGTGCTTATACGCAGATTGAACTGCATAGTGTAACAATGATTCTTACTCAAAGTCCCAAATAAGAACCAAAAGTAAGGCGCAGGTTTGAGGGAAAAAAAGGCGACAGCAAGTTGCATCACCATGTGTGGTTATTGCTTCAAAGCGATTTTTGGGGAATTTCTGTGAAGGTCTGCAATGGTACCATAAACAGAATTCAACAACAGAGCTACAAACTTTTAAATTGCATTGCCCCCTTTGGATCAGGGTTCGAAGTGACAGCCTGGAAAGAATGCTGTGATTGTTTGGCCTTATGAACCCATGGGAAATTGCATGGTCTCACAGGAAATTGCTTGTTTATACATGTTTTTTAAATTATCATAAACTATTTACAGGAGCTGGTTGTCACTGATGTAAGCTCATGATTTCCCTATGGACACACAGGCCTCCATCCTAAACCTTTGTCTTTGATTACCAATGGGAGGAAAACCAATATAGGATTTGATTCTAGAATCAACACAACCCCTACAGCTAGCAAGGCCAAAGTCCAAGGTTTGTGTCTCAAAAGGAATAGTATTTAAAGTATTGTAGATAAGTGTGGCCTCTGCAGTTCTTGAGATTATGAACAGGACGAGTTTTCTGTCTTTCGTGCAATTATTTTCAGTGTGACGCGTGTCACATCGACCAGATCTCTTCATGGCATGAGTGACAGTTAGTACAGGGATGTGCAGAATCATGACAGGTGGTTTAATCACAGGGAGACGATGTCGGCGCATTCCGTGACACTTGAGCAGACAGTCGAGAACACGGCGCGCTGAGTGACAGGCAGGTAAGATCCTTTCCTCATACCTGGAACATCAGCAGTGTCGCTTGAACATGACAGCGTCGTTCCTATAGTGCCGCTTGCCGCCGCCCTTCTGATTCCCTCTGACAGTCACAGGTGGTAAAGAGTCTGATTAATCTGTGCTCCATTGAGAGAAAGGACTTCTGATTACTGTTTGAATGGATGCCATTCTTCATCGTCTTACAGTTTACGGCACCTGATGGATGGTAGATGTGGGCTTGGATAAATAATTCTGTGGGGGAGGGATGAGGAATGGTCCCCCCCTCCGCCTTTTCATTTTAAGAGAGGGTCAAAATCATTTCACACACTGTCAACATTTTGCATATCAGAGTGAAAGTTTGATAACTAGCATATGTTCTTTTCAGCTCTGCGGTTGGCTGTAGTTTGTGTAAATTATATGGGCTGAGATTTGTGCCACTAGAAACTGAATTTGAATTTGCATTACAAAACTGAATCTGAATTTAATAGTATGAATCTGAATCCCAGTAACTCGAGAGAGCATTTATCCTACCTCGAAAAATTCAGTCTTGAAATTCAATTTCAATCTGGTGTGACAGAC
>JABFEA020000017.1:7360394-7375106 GCA_019775915.2 Cyphomyrus plagiostoma | reverse complement strand
ATTCAGTTTTGTAATGCAGATTCAAATATATAAAATTCAAATTCAGTTTCTAGTGGCACAAATCTCAGCCCATAAAATTATGCCTAAAAATGTGACTTGAGTGTGGAATCCTGAACTGGTGATGGTCTTGGTCATGTTTTGGGTTACAGAAATCACCATCTGTGTAAGAGGCTGGAGTATTCAAAGTAAAAACACGGTGTGAATGTTAGCACCACCCCTCTTGCATCACTAAACTTTGTATGTGTCCGTCTGTAATCCCGTTCTGAGCTGCCGTGCTAATGAATTGAGGAGGGCCTTCCCTGTACAGGTATGTCTTTACTGCAGACAAGAAGTACAACTTGCTCACGGACTCAGCATTGAAGAATCTCTTGGGAACTGCTTGGGGATCAGTGACTGTTCAGAAAAGCGATAAATCACTGCATGGGAAGAACATTGTTGTGAGACACAAAGTGGGTGCCTAGCTGAAGAATTGATGTTGAAGCTCAAGATTAGAAAAATAATTGTTAGTTATGTCTGTTGTGAAAGGTACATATTGGTTCAGCTTATTAGTTAGGATGACCAGGTAATCCATGTCATGGAGAACACTTTGCGTTAGCTAGGGCAGATTTGTAAAGTACCATTTTAATTAAAAGGACATGAATTTCACTTAAGCACTGAGTTCTTGCTGTGTGCTGATTGGTCAGTGTCCCATAATCATGCATGTGTCACTAATGTTAATGTGAAACAGCTGGATGAGTCTGTCCATCAAGGAAACAAACCAGTAAAAGCACAAGGAGAGCTGAAACAATTAGCCAAGCACAGGAACCTTTCAGTTTTAAAGCAAGTTATATAACCTTAAGTTTCTGAAAGTTTCCTCCCTAACATATATTATCTGGTCACCCGATTATTCGTGTGCCTTAATCAAATAACAGTTTTCAGTTCTAATGTGTCTTAAGCACCAAAGTGTATGGTCTCTGGAAAACACATTATATTGTAGGCCTGCTGGGTGCACTTTATCCTTATGACCTACACAACCTTAAGTGAGAGTTTACAGCCTACAGGTTAGCTGGAGAATGTGCATGACCGTAACTCCATAAATAATAAAGCCATTCACCCTGACAAACATCACAAACACACTCAGTCAGCAGCTGCTTTTGGTGGGAATGAAATAACAGGCTAACGTAGCCTGCGGCAGATTACCTATTTATGCCTTTTAACACCGGCATTAATAATCTGCGCAGTGCTGCTCTACAGTAGTCTAACCTCCTTGCCCTCTCTATGACAGAATGTTCAAATATAAACACTGTAAACGGTAACCTAATTTTTCACAGTATTTTCAGTTTTGCATTTTTACAGTGTGCGCATGAGAGAGACTTCAAAGACAGCCTGTGACCTCTGAAGAAAAGGTTAATGACCCACATATGCACAAAGTGTGCAGGCAGCGTGCATCCCAATACCCCCCCCCCCCCACATAGTGGTCAAGTGATGAGGGGGTGGGGAGGTTGGCTGGAGGCCACATAGCTATTTTCTCAAGCAAGAATGAGGACATGGGGTGGGCCCTTTGCACAAACACCTGCAGTCTTTAGAGCCATTGTAAACCCTAGTGGTGTAATGGTTGGTGTCCTGTGTATTAATTACTCTTGATTGCATTCTTCCACCTGCTGGAATGGCCAAAGCATATGGAAAACAAAAGTGATAGCTTGGTAGGATGGTGACTTCAGTCTTCTTTCTCTCCGGAGGGCACAAGATTTTTATATGTATTGTTTAAGATTGTTAACCTTGCACTCAGTGTAACAATGTAACAATGCTCATGAATGGGAAAATCCATAGACTTTCTGTACGGTTCCACAGTAATAAAAATAAGATTGGCACTGTTCCACTTCTGCTCGTCTTCTCATTTTCTACCGGAAGCGGTGGTTATGCAAGTCCTAAACCAGGAACAAGTGGTTATTTTTAAACAACCCCCCCCCCTTCTGTGGCACAAAGGAACATCCATGAGAAATCCACCACATCTATCTCAGCTACAGTTCCCACTGCGAGTTTTTCTGTTCTAGTAACTTCCTAATCAATTATTCAGGCCCACATTGTTTTACCGTTTCTGCCATCCAGCTCTGTGACCCAGTTTATCATAGCAGTTTGATCTGTGCCACTTAATACCTGTAATCTATTAATATTGATGTTTAGTTGTTAGAAATTATGACGTGTTAATGTATTGAGACTTACGGTGGTCTCAGAGGTTTACTGGACTCTGACACTTGAGCTGTTTGTAGAATATCGTATACAGTTTGGCAATAGTCCATAATTATGTCCATTGAATATATACAAGATATGGACAGATGTATTGGGACAATTGGCCATTACACCAACGGCAACTTTGATGACATCCCATGGATATAGAGCATGGATATATAGTTTCCCTCCCCTTTGCAGTATTTACAGCTGCCGCTCTACTGGGAAGACTTTCCCCATGATTTGTGGTGTGTTTGGGGGAACTTTTGCCCAATCATCCAGAAGAGCATTTGTGACATCAGGCACTGATATTAGACGTGAAAGTCTGGCTCACAACTGTTCTAGTTCATCGCAAAGGTGTTTGATGGGGTTGAGGTCAGGGCAGTCAAGTTCTTCCACACCAAACTTAGCCAACCATGTCTTTATGGACCTTGCTTTGTGCACTGGGGCACAGTCATGCTGGAACATCCCCAAACTGGTCCACAGAAATTAGGAAGCATAGAATTGTCAAAATGTCTTGGTATGCTAAAACATGAAGTGTTCCCTTCACTAGAATTAAGACGTCTAGCCAACCCCCTGATAAACACCCCCACACCATTATCCCTCCTCCACCAGATTTTACAGTTGGCACAATGCAGTCAGGCTGGTAACGTTCTCCTGGCATCTGCCAAACCCAGACTCCTCTATCAGACCGTCAGACAGAGAAGCGTGATTCGTCACTCCACAGATCACATTTCCACTGCTCCAGTGACAGTGTGCTTTTCTCCACTCCATCCGAAGCTTGGCATTGGGCTTGGTGATGTCTGGCTTGCATGCAGCTGCTCGGCCATGGAAGCCCATTCCATGAAGCTCCCAGCACACAGGTTTCATGCTGGGGTTAATGCCAGAGGAAGTTGGGAACTCTGCAGTTACTGAGCCAACACAGCACTGATGACTTTTACACACTATGCGTCTCAGCACTCGGAGCCCTGCTCTGTTACTTTACATGGTCTGTCACTACATGGCTGAGTGTCTGTTGTACCTAAATGCTTCCAGTTCGCAATAATGCCACTTACAGTTGACTGTGGAATCTAGTAGGGATTAAATTTCTTAAACCGGTTTATTGGAAAGGTGGCATCCTATGACAATATCATGCCTGAATTCATTGAGCTCTTCAGAATGACCCATTCTTTCACAAATGTTTGTAAACCTGACTGCATGGCTAGGTGCTTCATTTCATACATCTGTGGCAATGGGTCTTAATGAAACATCTTAATGCAGTGATTAATAGGTGTGTCGCAATACTTTTGTCCATATGTTGAACGTTATATAGTTCAAAATATGCAAGATGAATGCAAATTTTAAAAAAAATATTGGATAAGCAGTTAGGGAAGACTGAACAATGGATGAATGGATGGATGGATATTCCAGTATTATTATAATCCACATAACCAGATGTAATCCACAAGTCCATGTTTAAACGTGCTTCTGAACAGTATAATGAACACATTTTATCAGTATCAAGGTTACACAAACATACAAAAAAATGACATGGCAAGTCTGTCAACACAGTGACTTGAACAAGGAGTATACCGTGAACAAGGAGTATGATATGAACAAGGAGTATACCGTGAACAAGGAGTATGATATAAACAAGGAGTATACTATGAGCAAACAATGTTCAAGAAGCAGGAGATGCAATGAAGGGAAGAAAGGAATGAGGGCTGTACAGAAGAAGTGGGGGGTCCCTCTCTTCCATCTAATAATGGCTCATCCATGCCTTCTCTTCCGCTCACCAACCATGAAGTCAGACTCCTGGGATATAAATGTTTCAAAGAGATGCTGTTCGTTACAGTCTACTGGACCCTCCAGGCTGACAGAGGAGGATTCTGGGCCGGAGGGGTGTGTGAGGTATGGCACTGCCTACAATGGGTATTTGACTTTAATGTGTCTGTGTGCACAATATCAATCACAATCATGCTCATCTTCAGCATGCTGTCATCTTCATTCGGACAAATGGGAACAGTATCACAGAACCTTATGCTGCATCATGTCTTCAGAACTTTAACTGCATAACACGTTTCAGTGTCACTTAATCTGGATTAAATAAAAATGAATCCAGGGATTTTAAGTGTGGCAAGAAGAATCTAGGGGAATGCTTTGACCTCCCCAACTCTCCCAACCCCTGAACCAGCATAGAATATCCTTTTCTGCGTATTTACAGCCCACAATTGGCACTGGGAAATGCACTAAGCAAATGTTTTTTGCTTTTGCGAAAGCATAACAGACCCATTCATTGTATTTCCAGCATCACGCGTTGTTTTAGGGCGTTTAGTTACACAACTGCATCTTTTTTTTTTTTTTTTTATTGTATTCGTGCCATGTTTTCTGTCCAAGGCTGTTTGTAGTACTGGGGTTTTCCTAATTCTAAGGAGAAATTCTTTCATGAACCAATCACAAAAGAAGAGTTAATCGTGCAGGTCCCCAAATACAGTGACTGCAAACCATTGAATTATCAACATCTGCATGGCACAACCACCTACAAATTTAAAAATTAAATCTAATCCAGATTTTGTGGAAAAAAACATTGATAATGTTACATGTTACACTGGCATATACACCGACTTAATGTGCTTATAATTATATGAGACATTGAAACGTCTCACCTTTATGTAGAATGTAGCATGTTATTTGTTTTATATTCACTGAAAAAAATGCCATCATCTGTCAGCAGACATGGCAGACACAATGGAAGCCTACAGAATATGCTGGAAAAGCCTGCAGGTCCACTGCCTGCTGAATTCCAGTCATGATCAGCATTTTTGAAGGAATGAGATTGGTGCCATTGAGGGCCTCGGCTCTGTAATTGTAATTGTAATGTAGTCTCTGGCCAGATTGCTGGTTACCAATCACACTTCATTCAAAAGCTGTTTCCGTTAAAATTTGCTGCAGCAAGGTTTTGTTTATAGACTAGACCTCATCAGTACTTAATATTATTATCTAGATAATTTTTGACTAATCGTAAAATTGATTCTTTGAAGTTTTTAGGTTCATGGATGAAAAGCAACATAAATACACAATTCATTTAAAAGTAATCGCACAATTTTTATAATCAGACATCAAATGACATCTGTGTTCTGTATAATGTAACATTATGTCCTTCATTATCATGCATATGACATATTATGCTTTTATGTAAATGTTTTATTATTTCTAAGAGTAAAAATAGTTGAAACATTAGGCTTGTGATTGTGATACACGTTCACAAAGAGAAAAATGAAACAACAATTGTCATGCTTGGTTATAAGCCCTGAATCCATTTTATTTTACGGCTCAAAACCAGCTTGTATTTAGAAAGCTGCAAGGAAATTACAGCGATTATCCAGATTAGCTGATCTGATTCCCATGGTGGCCTTTCTGTGCAGCTAAACTTTGTGCCCGGCAGACACACTAACAAGGCTGCCCGCCGAGTTCAAAAACGGGGGCTTCAGGAATAGTAAATGCACCCACAAACTCACCTTATTTGTCGGGTGTGTGTGTGAGAACCTTCCGAAGGCTGTCTGATTGGAGCCAAGGCCGATGGTATGAAGACGATGTAAATATGTCATCATAATGAACTGATAACTTCTGCCGGCTTATCTGAGCCAGCCTGCGTTTCCTTTCATCAGCGGCAAACCATAAATACGTTTAAATAGCTCAAGAAAAGCAAAACACATAACAAGCCATTCATGTTTCAGAGTTCTTGAACCAGCTCTTCTTGGCAAACTGTAAATTAAGAAAAAGATTTACCGTGTCTTAATAATGCCAGCAGAAAGACTGAACAATGCACACACAGCATTAATGCCATTTTTAACAGCAGGCTATTACGAATGATATATAATGCAAAAGTCCTTAGAAAAGGCTTCACCTAAAATAATTTCCAGAATGCATCCTACAGTCTGTTATAAATGTGGGACCCAGTCTCGCTGGCCATGCACTGTAATATATATGCTGCCTGATCCCTGTATTTTACAACATCATACCTGTCTCTATAATAAAAATACATCCATGCAGCATAGGTGTAGAAGATTAATGATCTGTCACATTCAACCTGCCAATCTATCCAAGACCACAGAGTTTTCCATCATTCAGAGATCTAGCCAGCTGTCAGCTGTGCGATGTGTTTGCATCTGCCGTGTTTCACTTTATCTGCAAACCCTGTTTGTTTAAAACTTATGGGCAGCAGCTGGGTTCATGGGCCTCTAAGACTAACTCTGCTAGCTCTGTTTCTTCTGAACCTGTTTGATTACTCAAAGCTGAAACAAAAGTCTGTAAAAACACACACTATATAGTTTTACTATAAATAAACACAGGGAGCTTCAAATAACTTTTAAAATGTAATAAAACTGAGTATAGACATGCGGTGGCCACTTTATTAGGTACACTTGCGAAGAGCAAATCATGTAGCTGTAACTAGAAATGTGGAGAATGCATAGAGAGCCAGGAGGTTAACTGATTGTCCAGTTCCGCTGTAGAATGGCCTGAAGTGTGAAGACCTGGACCTGGCATGATTGTTGGTGTCAGACATGGTGGTTCCAGCATCTCAGAAACAGCCTCCCTTGTAGGAATTTTGTTCGGAGCAGTGTTTACAATTTTCAGAAAATTGTATGATTACAAAAATCCAGTCGGGAGCAATTCTATGACTGCAAACACCTTGCTAATGAGAGAGGTGAGAGGAGACTGACCAGACTCATTAAAGCTAACAGGAAGGCCACAAGTACAAAAAGAACAGCTCAGTACCAGAGTGGCATACCCAAGGGCTGCTCAAAACACACAACTCGTCCACCCTTGAAGCAGTTCTGAAGGCAAAAGTGGCGAACAGCACTAGTTATGCGTGCCTAAAAAACTGGCCACTGATTGCGCTGTGCCAGATTGAAATTTGCATCATTGCAATATTATCAATTAGCGAGGGACTGAAATGCCAAAGCAATGTTGTGTAATTCATAACTATTGTAATTCTTCCCTGGCCTTAACCAGAAGGTCTTGCATGAATGACATTCAGGTGCAAAATCCTGCCATTTTCTGCTACAATTTTAGTATTAAGGGGCTGTTTTCTAAAATCATAACAAAGTAAATTAGTATGCTTTAAAACTGATGTAAGCCTAACCTGATTATTGGTGGATTCGCTGAGTTTATACCTTATACTGTACCAGCATAGCAAGCAAGGAATAAACTGACATAATATTTTGCCAAAACATAAGAATAGACAGCAAAGCAAAGAAAAAGGTTCCTCTCCAAAAAACGATCAGTTATGAGCATCGGGTTTTATATTTACGGGGTCAACAAATTCCAATTTCCTTGTCAAATTGTTGTGACCCAGCCCGATGCTGCCTTTTTTGTGTTACAGAACACAACATTAACCAAAATCTGGATACAACTATATTTGATTTTCTAGTAATGTAAAAAAAAAAGTATTTAGTTTATAGTTATGAATCTTTCATTGTTGGTGATGCAACCTGTGGCTTATTTTCTGGTCCAGTGCAAAATGCTTCGGGATATTAATGTTGCTACCATAATTATCTGAAGCCTGCAACATGTCCACAAGGAAACCACAAGGCTTGTGTGAAGCGCTTTTATGTTAGCAAAGCTACTGTAAGATGCCTGTCTAAGGTAAACGGTGTGTGTTTTCATAATAGAGATGTGATTCATTCATGAAAGGGTTTTCTCATCATCTCATCATCTCTCATCCATCTTCCAACCATTTATGCAGCACAGCATCGCGGAAATGCAGAAGTCGGTATCGTAGGGTGTGAGGCAGGGCGTGGCCTGGATAGGATGCACATCATCCATCCATCCATCCATCCAGTACAGGGCCTGGAGCCTATTGCAGACAGCACAAGATATGATGCCAGGGACAACTAGGATGGGACATATATGAATACATGCTAGACTCTCTCTCTCTCTCTCTCTCTATATATATATATATATGTGTGTGTGTGTGTGTGTGTTTGTGCGTGCGTATATATATATATATAATAGATAGAGAGAGAGTATCATTTATTTCTTAATAAGTATTAGGGTAGTTTATTTAATTTCATTATGCATGGTTAATACAGTACATCATCACATAAAACGTTTCCCCAGCGATACCATTTCAAGTCTGGAATCTGATTTGGTGTCCACTCCAAGCACCGAACGTCCTACTTAACGACGCCTTCAGGAAAAGCCCAGAGCGCAGAGACTACAACTCCCATTAGGACGCGGGCACGCGTCTCTCCTGCGTGCGCGCTCCGTGCACGTGCTCTTAGTGCATGTGTTCCCAGTAATGCAGGCGAGCCGCTTTGAATGTTTGGAGGAGGAGAAAGCGATCCAGTCCAACACAATGTGGGATGGCAGGAGGAGCTCCAGCCTAAAGAAAGAGAAGGGGGGAAGACGCGAGCGGATAAACTGAAAGAGAGGAGGAAAAAAGAGGCTGGATTGGAAACTACGGGGTTAAGTAAACTAACATTCAATAAAAAAACGACCGATAACGTTTGGAGCTAAAGACAACGTTGCAGATTACCGAAAGGAAGGGGTTGATCACTCCACGGTTTAATCGGCGTATACGAAAAGGGGAAAAAGAAATTAACCGCAGCCGAGGTGAGCAGCCGTAAATATTTGATCCAAAAAGTAAAAACGAACAAAGGTTTGCCATATGACGAGTGCCATTATTAAAACGATAGAGAGGAAATAAAACGGTAGGTTCATTGCAAATATATTTCAAACTGTGAAATCAAAGGCGAAAAATATATGGGTGAGGTTTTTTGTCTTTCAGAATATCCCATTTTAAATTTGGGATTATAAACCGTAGCTGCATGTGCAGTTTATGTTGTCTGTTTTTATTGCGATTTTACGTAGCTGCCCGTGATGAAGAAAAATTAGATTGCATTTAAATTCCAATCTTTTTATTCCTTTCCCTTCCGCAGCATCAGTAGTTTATAGTGCTACACCGATTAACAATACATATTGAAGGGGAGCACCGGGGTGACAAGAAGATCAGCAGAAATGGCACGTTTGGGAGAGACACGATTCCCTAGCGATGTATTCATGATCCTTAGACACTAATCTATTGCTTTGGGCTTCTAGGTATTTTTTGACTGTTTTTATTTAATGCATTATATATATAATTCGTTATGGGGGGACTCTTGGAAAAGCCGTAGCCGTAGGACCTGTGTGTGTTTTGGGGTTTTCACCCTTCTTCCGTGCAGGATGGACGTGAATTATTTGCGACCTAAAGCCACACGAAGCGCCGCCAGGAAATCGCCGGGGCCGCATGTGATGCATTGGCTGAGCAATCGGGTGATTTAATGGGTGAATTTCTCCGGGTATGATGCTGACGGAACCGGGTGTCAGATGGGAGCTGCGAGGGGGCTCGGCAGGCTGTAGGGGCAAAACAATCGAATGCCTCATTTCCCTCCTGTGTAACTTACCTGCGATTTTTATTTATCTGCGATATGTATTTTTGCAGTGAATTGGATTTCTGGATTGAAGTTCATGAACCTGGAGCATGACGGAAGAAAGCAGTCTGTGGAACAAGCGTCTATAAGTTCGGGTACCCGAGCATCTTGTTAATCTTCGTGTCCCTGTGTCCGTCTGATGATGTACCTACTTTTAATGGCTCGTGGTCAGCTTTGACACGTCCACGGTGAGAAAAGGCCAACTTTCAGGGGTAACTGTGATACTCTTGGCTAATATTTGGCTGAAGGGTCTCCAAGTTCACCAGCGAGACACGATGCTGCAGTGAAGCTGCTGCTTTTCTGGAGTGGCTCCGGGTTCGAAGCAGTTGGGCTGCGCGTCAAGAGATGGTTATTGGGATCAAGAAAGCCGTAAACGCTCACTTGGAGATGCCTTTTGGTGTTTTCTCCTCTTTCACCTGCGGAGAGTGGTAACTGCACGCTGGCATAAAGGGATAAATAGAGACGGCTAACTGGCAGCGACAGCCGGCATCCTCCGTCAAATGTCCGCGTGTGGAAGAGACTCCGGCGATCCTGCTGCGCGGCTGAAGTGAACGCCGGGGCTGCCTGCGTCCGCGCCACAGACGATGCGGGGAAGCGCATGAGGACTTGTGGGCGTGGCGCGTTTTCACGATGGCACAGACCAGTTTGCTGCAGGGGAAGCGGTTCTACTGCAGGGAATGGGTTTTCCACAAGTTGCAGCACTGCCTGCAGGAGAAGACGAACAGCCTGTGTGGCGTGAGCGGCACCCCGAACAAGCAGGCGGCCGGCACGGGCCCCGCCGGCTCCTCCTCGGGGAAGGGTTTGGCGTGGGGGGTGCTCCTGGTGGGAGGTCCCGGCAGCGGCAAGACGGCGCTGTGCACGGAGCTGCTGTGGCCCAGCTCGCCACAGGGCATGCACCGCGGCCTGCACCGCCAGGGCCTGGCCTTCCACTTCTGCCGGGCGGACGACGTGGACACGCTGTGTGCCGGTGGCTTCGTGCGGACCCTGGTGGGCCAGATCTCCTGCAGCGGGCTGCTTCCGGGATACGAGGAGAAGGTGCGAGAGCCAGCCGCCCAGAGCGCCTTGCAGCCTGGGGAGTGTGAGAGGAACCCCACAGAGGCCTTCAAGAGGTACGTAGCCCGTCCCTGCTCCTGCACACTGCCTGACCCCCTCCTCCTGCCCTACCCTGCCAGTTGGCCCCATATTGCAGTGGTATGATTGCTGTCGTTCCCTCTCGGTGCCCCCTGGCTTGGCGGGTCCCAGACAGGGAAAGGTCAGTGAACCGTAATCTAATATTTAGATCTCAGTGTTTAAAGGGAACATTCTTATATTCTTTTTTTTTGTGGGTTGTATTACACTCCAGCGCTGCCTCCTGTAGAGAAAAAGAAAAATCGTGTCCTAGTGTCGCGTGTAACACGATCAAGTCGTTAACGTAAGCGTCACCGTTGCACTGGTGAAGCTGCCCTCTGAATGGATTACCAACTCGACTGGTTTAGTCTGATCGGCCCGTCTGCGTTGTCTGGAATGCAGCGTCGAGCACAAGTGCTGCTGCCTCCCGCCATCTGCTTGTGCTAAATGTACCGTTTCGGTGCTGGAAAAATAGGTCAGACGTTCACAAAGGTAAATCATTTTGAAGCCGTGGCACAGAAAATCTGTTTTGGTGAAAGGGGTGTTTTTTTGGCCGCCCGCCTGCCGTTCCAAAGTGGACTGGTGGTGCCAGCAGCATGATGTGGAACTTGTCTGTGGACCTGTTAGATAGACGGAAGTGTCAGATTTCTGCATAGAAACAAAATGGGAACTTGCCTCGTCTCTGCGCTGTTTCAGGCGTTTCCCTGCGTTTGTTGTGCTCTGTTA
The DNA here is from genome assembly GCA_019775915.2 of Cyphomyrus plagiostoma. Lineage (NCBI taxonomy): Eukaryota > Metazoa > Chordata > Actinopteri > Osteoglossiformes > Mormyridae > Cyphomyrus > Cyphomyrus plagiostoma. The sequence continues at coordinate 7,363,611 of JABFEA020000017.1, read as the reverse complement.
GACTTCATTCACTGTTTTCCGTCTGTCAGCTCAAGCAGCCGGTTTGCAGGTTAAGAAGGACCTTTGTTTTTCGGCCTGTGTGGGTGGAGAGATGCTAGCATGGTCCAAGGGGAACGCGATACACTTTATCAGCCTCGACTGAGAGGCTCTGTTTGAAAAATGAACGGAGCCGAAAGCTTTATCATTATCTTTGGTGTCAAGTCATTGACTTCTTAGATAATATACTGAAAAGTGAAAGGAATTTATCAAGTCTGAGAGGGCTGGAATGCGTAAGCGGAGCATTTGAAATATGCTCTTTGGAAAGTGCTTGTAGCCTTAAATATATAAACAAGTGGGATGTTCTTCCATGGTTTGCATTACCTGAGCAAAAGAGAATCTGTGCAAACTTCCTCCTGGCCATGTAACTGAGTTTTTAAGGTATGCACAAAGGCTCCACAGAGTTACAAAAAAAAGTCATTTTAAGAGTAATGTAACATAGGGAATGCTCTTAAACACTGCCATTTGATTTGCGAACACTAGCTATTTTTTCTTAGCATTTGCAAATGAAGGTTATTGCTATATTATTCTAGCTAGGTAATGAGAATTGGTTCTTGTATGGAATGTGACGACTGCATCCTGAGGTAACCTTTGCAGTTGCCTGAGTCGCAGTACAAGTTGACTTTGCGGTCACGCGGTTCGCCTGCAGGTAACGTTTGGGTGTTAAACCTCTGCATGCTTTACTGACTTTTCTTCACATCCCATAAGAAGCCTTGTTTCTCCCTCGATCGCGGCACATGTGTTGCATTGGGCCAAATTCAAACAATTGGATGGAGGTGCCATGGAGGTGATGTTATCGCTCGGGCGCCGTTGGCCTCGCTTGTCGTCATCCGTGAAGAGCTGCCCCCATCAATCGGCTCCTCTTAAGAATGTTTTGACTGCAGGCCTAACTGGTGGAATGATTAGCCTTGAAGGTTTGGCCTTAGCTTGTGAAACACGCAGGCAGCCGCGTCTGACCCAGAAAGTGTCCCCCTCCTCTTTCACGGGGGACGCATGTGCTCGCAACGTCGCAACTTGCTATCTATGTGGGCATGGGCAGGAAGTTATTTTGAGATGCGCTTTTATATTTAATTAAAGGATACTGATTCTAATGCCCTGCGTTTTTTGATCTGGTTAGATCACTTGAGTGCGTGTCAGGAATCCGTGTATCCTTGTGCTTTTTACAACAGTAAATATTTAACTAAGAGTATGATTACTGTCGAGGGTAACGAGTCAGACTGCCGTTACAAGGTATGAAGGATGTTCGTTCACACGGTTACAAACCAAGACTTGTTTGAGAGTTCATTTCAAACGGAGCAAATCGATGATCCTTATCAGATGGTCAGTTGGCTGGCGGTGACTCTTTCGAACAAAGATCATTTGGCCAGTCTTTGTTTTGTTGCAGTGGGCAGAAATGAACCTATTGGGGTCTCTGGAGGTGCACGTACCCCCTAATCCCGTAAGGTTCTTGCATCCAAAGGATTCCAAAACGTGCCTTTAATACCCCAGATTTGTGGGGCTTAGAGTACATCTGTATCGGCATAGCGATATAAATGATAGGGCTGTTGGCAGGGCGGCAGCCAGACCTTTCCCCAGCCGACTGCTTGGTCCAGGTCCCGGGGTTACGTAAGCGGAAGGCAAGATCCAGCTGTAGAATGAGAGCGTCCTCAAACCCTGGGTATCATCATGGGGAAATGCAGAGAGGACAGGCCACTTGTGAGGAGCACGTGAGCGTCTAGGTCTCCTAGAGCTTCCAAGGTCAGTTTTCAACAAAGTCGAGAAGGGGGGGGTGAAATTTAAGATTTAACCAAATGCAAACATCTTATTGTTTGGCACCTGGAGCCCTGAGGTCTGACGTTGACACCGAGTCTCACTCTTGAATAGAAGTTCAGCGAGCCTTGTGGTGCTGGGGAGGGGGTGGGGTGGTTGCCCTGGGTTGAAAGAGCTAACAGAGAAGCTCTTTCAGCTGGACTTAAATTAATTTAGAAGCTTTATGTACTCCCCAAGATCATTGTTCAGTGTATGAAAAAGGCAAATTTGCATTTAATTTCATAAACCATTCCAAGTTGTCTTATGGCAAGGAGGCACTGGGGAAATTTCCGGAAAGATTCTTCTGGGCTTTCATTCAGAGATTCTTTGAGAATGTTTTACATGCTGTTGCATAGTTGAACCAGTATCATGAAATCTGGAAAAAGACACCCGTGTTCCCATGTGGGTGGAGGCAGAAGACCCTCATTAGATGATCATCTTCATCTGTCGGGATTTGTACCTTCCGTGTCTCCTCTCACTTCCCCTGGCAGCCTCTATTCCTACGAGCCATGCGGATTATTCATGTACCTCGGATATGGTCGGTAAATTGAATATGGAAAACCAGATTTCTATAGAGAACCTTTGCGATCGTGATGTCGTAACATTTACCCAATTGCACGTTAGAGTATCTTTGCCGTGTAGAGTTGACTCTTGTCTTGTCTCTTATCTAATTTAAAGTTATACATTCAGTTTTACTTGGACAGAAGACGTTACTTAAATAACACTGTCAACTCTTGCCACTAGTTTTGAGGACGTGCATTTCTCTGTACTCTCTATAGTGTCATTAGATTGCAATCTGTGTGCAATCTGAGTCACTCAATGGCGCTTAATGTCCGATATAAAACCACCTGCTGAATGTTGTTGCAGCAGTGTTGTCCAAAGGGTATGTTTCAGCTTCTGTGGCCCCACATTTACAGTTAGTCTTCACTGCTATTTCAAAGGTGCCTTGCAGAATTTCCTTGAGAGATGACCCCCATTTTAAGTTCGTTTCAGCCTTTATAGAAGAGCACCTATTGTTCTGCCTTACAGTGCAGGCTTCCTTCCTGGCTTCATCCACCCTGTTCAGCTTGTTTGCCATTAAATCTGTTGCTTGTGCACATTCGTCTGTGAAAATTCTTAATTGGTGCATTCTGAAATCTTAATCATTGGTTAATTGCCCCCCCCTGCCCCCCCACACGTGTTAGCAGTTAGAGTTTGTGATAACAACTTAGATTTTTTTTCTTTCCCCCTTGTAATGGATCATGATGGTTGTAGCCCCCCTCTCCAGTCCGAGGGCACGTTGTCTGTGAGCTCGTTGTCGTTGAGTGTTGTGAGTCAGCAGAACGGTGCGGGGGGGGGGGGGGGGGGGGGGGGGGGGGGGGGGGGGGGGGGGGGGGGGGGGGGGGGGGGGGGG
>JABFEA020000017.1:7327455-7349851 GCA_019775915.2 Cyphomyrus plagiostoma | reverse complement strand
CCCCCCCCCCCCCCCCCCCCCCCCCCCCCCCCCCCCCCCCCCCCCCCCCCCCCCCCCCCCCCCCCCCCCCCGCAGGATCATTTAACCTTGGCCCTCTATTTTAAAACTTTGTGATTCACGTGTGGTTATGGGATAGGGACTGCAATTAAATGATTTGGAAAACATTGGGAACCATTATGATTATTATTTTACAAATAAAAATCACCTGACGTGCCCAAGCTTGCTGCCCACCCAGCCATAAAACCTTTTGGGAACATTTTAAGTGTTTAGAGCTATGGTAACCCTTTTAATTCGCATTTTCTTATTTATCCATTTATTCATTTGCACAGTTTATTGCACTTTGTATCGTCTTGCAGTGTTTGATTACAGAAGCAAATCAACAAAGTCCACAGAAACAAACAAATGTACCCCTTGGGATCCCTAGCTATCGATGGACTTCATTTTGCTTCTGTTTCTTGAAGATCTCCATCCTTCCGAGTTTGGTGACTTAAAATCTGAAATCATGCTTATTATCAATGGTTGTTGTCTCTGCTTAACTGCTGAGTTTCAGTCTGAGTTAACATTCTGGCATCCAAGTGCACCTCTATCATTTGTCATGAGACTATATAGAGATGAAATGAGCCTCCTAGGTAGAGAGAAGCACTTTGTTCTGTTTTATTGTCAGTGTTGGGGATGAACGAGAGGCTCGTGTTCTACTCATGGGCTGTTATTCACACATTCAGGTTAACTCGCGCCGCCTCGAAGGCAACAGTCATCCTCCGAACACTGTAATTTACGCTTTAGCTCCTGACAGCCGCACAAATTATAGGTCTACTTTGTTTTCTCCCCCTTTTGTTTTGCGAAAATACCTTTGGTGTAGTGCCGGGTGAGAAGCCTGATGGATGTGAGATGCTAGTCTCACAATTTTCACCTCCATTATTAAAATTTGCTCTCCCATTGACAGAATGGTTGAATTCCAGAAAGGGGTAAATGCTTGGTTCCCCATGGTTGTATATTTCTTGACACTGGTTACCTCTAAACACTATCAGATACATGTATAGGAATAAAAGAACCAGAAGGATGGACTCCAATGGTAGACAACAGGAAGTGCATGAATAGATACTGTTTATCCAGGCTATGGGGTTAATGCCACTTAATTTGATTGGTGAATCAAATTTGATTGATTCAGCGGATTGGGTTAGGTAATTGTTTGATTGGTGGTAAATAAATGTTGAAGCCCCGCTTTGTGCTTATGAGAGGTTAAGGAGAGGCCTTTAACGCCTGGGTGGTGTCAACAGTCGCCTGAGGCATGTGCAGGGATGCCAGGAATAGCTGGGCGAGTTGCTGATTTGGAGTCGACTCATACGGGGGCCAGACCCCACGTTTACAGAGCGGGGAGGCTTTAGACATTTATAAATAATTTCGCAGTTTGTCATTTGGGTCTGGGGAGGGGAGCGGCGGCTGCTTCGAGATTCCTGCTCTGCTGTAGGATGTCGGATGTGGAACGGCAAACGCACGACCTGAAGATCGGGCGGACCGAGGTCACGTGGAGGTCATTCGTAGAGTGAGCTGCCAGGAATGTCGCAACCTAGAAAGGCCCGGAAAGTTCCAGAAGTCATTGATGGTCTCGCCCTATGGGCAGCAGCGATGTACATATGATTGCTATAGCAGAATGATCCATCTTGGTGTGGTGTATTTGTTAGGGAATAGATGCAGGTGCGGGTGCTGAGTTAGACGGGGGTGGGAAATCTATCAGGCCAGTGAGAAGCAGTGTAACACAAGCCCCCCCAATCTTGTCTACTCTGGCTGTAATCTGGGAGTCCTGGCAGGAGGGGCATCAGAAATTTGCAAGCAGTATCCATACCCTGCCCAAATGTTAAGATGTGAGCATTTTCTTGCCGTGGAACAGTTTGCGCTCTCCCGACGCGTGTGGCCTGTGCTCTCCCGACGCGTGTGGCCTGTGCTCTCCCGACGCGTGTGGCCTGTGCTCTCCCGACGCATGTGGCCTGTGCTCTCCCGACGCGTGTGGCCTGTGCTCTCCCGACGCGTGTGGCCTGTGCTCTCCCACATACATCATCCTGGTATTTCGAGACGATTGAGATGGGAATATCACATTGTACAGCATACTTATCACGACGGGTCATCCTAGGCGTTTCACAGACCAAGCGCTGGGAACCGTCTGCTGGGAATAAGCTGCCTGTCAACTCAGACTGGTTATTTCATCTCGAGAACCCCCGACGTCTCAATGGGAACGCTTCTCCTCTACATATTTATTTGACTATGCCTCTTATGTTGTAATTGCAATAAATAAATCTGTCTGCAGATATCGCTCCAGGAATTACTGACTGTGCGTTCCTGCAGCTCTGGAAGCTGGTGTTTTAAATGTCAGAATGGGACGTGTCTAGACAAGACTATCTGAATCAACTTTGGAAACAGACACCCTGTATGCATGAGACCTTTTCATAGTCTAGTTTATTAAAGGCAAAATGGTTCCCTTTTATCATGTAGTGTATATGTGCGCAGGATGCTTCGTTTTAGTTCTTCTGTTCCCCAAATCTGTCATATGCCAAGTAACGTCACCCTACAGCCGGCACGTAATCCAATCGTCGAATATGCATTTTAATACAGTACACCTAACCTAACAAACACAGCCTAGCCTACCTTAAACATGATTAGAACAGGTACATTAGCCTACAGTTGGGCACAATCATTAACACAAAGCCTAATTTGTGTTTAAAAAAAAAAAAAGCTTTGAATATCTCCTGTAATTTATTGAATAGCGTACTGATAGTGAAAAACATTTACCCATCATAAAATAACCCGGGAGCATCTGTAGTCCTCACGATGAACAGACCTTGACTGCATATGTGCCCATTTTCAGTCTGGGTGTTGTACCTTGGAGTTGGTTCTTAACCTAAAATGCTTTAATGGCTATCAAGTGGTTAAAAAAGTTTGCTTTGAATAAACTATAGAAAGAATATGGAGCAAATTACATAAGGTTACTAAAATTATATTGGCTTCACTATGAGTTTAATTGCACATTGCCCATAAACAGTAGTGACTGAGCCCTTATAAATGTCTTCAGTTGTCTTTGGTGGCCCATGATGATATGTTAGGGACGTGAATACTACTGACTAGGTGGAAGGTGTTTATTGGAGGCCAGTGTGAAATAGCTGAGGTTATGGGTTTGTCTGCAGCCTCCCATGCCGCGGTAACGTGTGTCATTGAAGACCAAAGCCTACCCAGGCACGGATACAGCTCGTGCACCTCAAAAGGTCTGAAATCGAAGCCAGACTCGGCCGGACCTCCAGAGAAGCCACTTGCTCCTCCTCCGTCATCTGCAGGGTTAGTTAGGCCGGCGGCTCTGCTCTGTGCATCCGCTTCAGCCCCGGGCCTGCATGTTTCCTGCTCGTAACGATCAACAGCTGGCTGCAGTACCCGAGCCACGTGGAGTGCATCCTATAGGCCGTAAACGCGCTTGAGGAGGTCATCTCGGGTTCCACGCTAATGAACGGTTCTGTAGTACTTTACTGTATAGTCGGTAAGTGCAGTTGGTGCTAATGTGCATAGATTTTTGTTCTGGGCTCAAAAAAATCTGATTGCTGTGTATGAAAAAAACGATATTGCAATAAACCTGTAACCTCGTGTGATCCCTGGTGATGACTAACCGGAGGAAGTAAATTAGCGATGACCAGAGGCAGTTGCGCAATGAAGACTAATGGTTTTCTATAGCTGGAAAAAGAGGATGGACGTGCTGGAGTCCAGTTCCAGCTTCCCTTTCATTTCCTGCATCTTTTGTAGCAGGGACATCTGTTACGTTAGCATTGATTCAGACCCATAAACAGCGAGTTGGACCCATATGGGCAGCCTCTTTTCTCTGTTCATGGGGCTGTAGGATGTATGGCCATATCTAACACTTCATAAATAAGAGGAGCCAGGGTGGATTTTCCTCCATGCATCATCACCATATTATTGTGGCCTGCTGTCAAGAAAAAACAGGTAAGAAAAGAGAGCTCTGATGCCGAGTCTAGATATTGAAGTGTTATGGTGTCTCTTCCTCCCCTACACCCTACCAGTCATGTCACAGGTTCTTGATGGTAGCCAAGGAGGCTAGAGGGCCACGTGTGAAATGGAGGGTTTCTCTGCCCAGCAAGAGAGCCCGTGGTGAGAACAGGCGCGGAGCTTGGCACGGGGCGCGGCGCGTGACGTGAGCTTGAGTGTGAGCCAGGCAGCCCCCATCCTCAGCGGTTGAATGAAAAGGGCTTTCAGGTCTCCTTCAATCACAGGCCTTTTCTCTGCAGTTCTTTGGCTCCCAGCTGGTGGTCTTTGTTGGATAGGTTCAAATTGCTTTTAAAGCATTGCTTTTAGGGTTTCTGCTGTTCCTGGGGATTTTCCCATTTTCACTGTACTGCCAGAAGATGACCTGAACGCGAGCACAATATCGGCTCCCTTTGAGTTTCAAGAATGTCAGAAATCCATCTGTGACCTTTGTCCTGTCGTTCCCTTGAGGTTGCTAGGAGTCGGTCAGCAGATTCGCTCAGTTTGCTTACGGATATGCGTTGATCTGGTGCACAGGTGAGCTGATCTTAGTTCAAGCTTGGTGCTGCCCCCCGAAGGTGTATGCATGTCACGCAAGTAGCTGCATCTCAAAGTTTGGTGAGACGCCTGGCCTTTCAGTTTGATTGGAAATGCTTCGGGCCAGGAGCGTCAGTTCCATCCTTCCCCGCTGTCCTGCCTGGGTTGCCTCCCAGGTGTTGGAGTGCATCATGGCCTAGTGCTGAGACAATGTGTTTGTGACTGGCCTCCATAAGGTTTTCAGCTGAAATCACAGAGGTTACTGGCCTCAGCGGTTGGGATTGCATTGTCATTGAAGGGTGGGTTAGCGCAGTTCATGTGGTTAGGAACTCCTATACATCTCCAATGCAGTTCATTTTCAATTTTTTATCTACATAACAGCTATACGGTCATTGTCAGATTGTAGACAATTGTAAACAATTGTGATAACATTTCTGTGTAAAATTTCACTCCAACACCTTCCTTGTTCTTGCGTTCCTGAGGAGCTCTCGCCTGATTCCTTACCTTGTACGGCCTGTGGACGATGTGAGTCTGGCTCCATTTGTTTAATGGAGAGTGACCGCACTTGGGCTGTAAGGAAGTAAACGGGCTCACAAGGGAGAAGAATAATGGCAGAGTGCTGTGCTTCAGTCCTATTGAGTCCATCCGGATTGCGTTTGCAGAATATGTGAGCAACGCCAGAGCCATGCATGTGCACGTTTTGACCTCCCTCCAAATGAAGCTCCTCCAATCTTCAGCTCATGGGAAAGCCCCATCCTCCAGATTCCTCCACACTTCCCTTGGGTTTCGGAACTTAGAGCACTTCCTACAGTATGGCTTGGAGAGCTTAAACGAATCATTTCTGCTTTCAACGGGTCTAATAGCACTTACAGGAAATAATAAACCTTCATTAATGTAGAGAACCAAATTATACTGGCAGTCCAACTTCTGGTAGCTACATGCATTGTGTACATTAAAGGCGTAGATGTGGGAATGACTGTGTATATATGAATTAGCTAGCTCTTGCTTTATGGGTTTTATGAGTTAAGTAATTATATCGGCTTTATTGTCTGGATATTTGTATCTGTAATAAACTTCTGCACGAGGGCTTATTTCTTATTGCAACATTAGCTTTTCTCTAGCCTGGAATTCTTCATTCCAGAGTGATCTTACTGAACTTGCTTATGTCACACTTTCATTGCTGTGCCAATTGATGTTGGTGCCGGACATCTCTGCCAGACTTTGTGTTCATCATGTTCTTTTTTTTTTTAAAAAAAAAAAAAGTTGTGGTGTATTCAGATTAACAAAAATATTTGTCCCTGCCTCTGCAATGAATGTGCTGCATAAATACTGGTGGTCGAAGCATGAAGTTTAGAAGTCTGTTATTGTCGTCATGTGTTTGGACCTATCATATTTAGCACTGTTCAGCAGAGTTCTATTTCTTCTGATTATAGTTGGGAAAGGGCTTTTGCACATACTACATCTCAGTACTTCAAAGATTTTAAATGTTCTCTGGCTGCTTATATAAAAGTTCATATTGAACCATGACTTTCCATGTCTATATCCCTGCTATTAAAACCACTGGTAAGAAGCTAAGGTTGCACTGTCAGTGCATTAACACTAAATGGCTTACACTCTCTGAGGGGAGTGTCCTTTTAATGGCTACTTTTAAGGAGTGATGGGTTAGGATAAAGTGTCTAACAGCTGAATAAAACCTGACAGCAGGAGGTTGCATTAAATAATTGTATGGCCACTGGGATACAAAACTACTTTATGTATACAAAGAGAATGTTGTAAATACACCTTGGCAATTCAGAGAAGTGGAATCTGTTTTAAGATAAGGAAATCCTTTGATGCCCAGAATTTAATGAAATTGCAGTGCTCACTTCTAATTGACTTCCATTCTTCTTGGTCTCTTGCAGGATTTCGCAAGATCAGCCTGGATGACCTCCGGAAAGCATACATCGTCAAAGACGTGCAGCAGTACATCCTGCACCGCTTGGACCAGGAGGAGGCTCTCAGGCAGCACCTCACCAAGGAGACGGCCGAGATGTTAAACCAGCTTCACATCAAGAGCAGCGGCTGCTTCCTGTACTTAGAGCGGGTACTCGATGGAGTGGTGGAGAACTTCATCATGCTGCGAGAGATCCGCGACATCCCTGGGACACTGAACGGCCTTTACCTGTGGCTGTGCCAGAGACTGTTTGTAAGGAAGCAGTTTACCAAAGTGCAGCCCATCCTCAACGTGATCCTAGCCTCATGTAGGCCCCTGACAGTCAAGGAGCTTTACCATGCTGTCTGGACAAAAAACATGACGTTGACCATGGAAGAGTTTCAAAGGAAAATGGACATCCTCTCGAAGTTGCTGGTCAACGGCTTGGGCAGCACAAAGATTCTTTTTCACTATAGTTTTGCTGAATGGCTGTTGGATGTCAAGCACTGCACTCAGAAGTATCTCTGCAATGCAGCAGAAGGACACAGAATGATGGCAATGAGCTTCACCTGCCGGGCCAAAGAGCTCAAACCTCAGGAGGTACAAGAGTTTGCATTACATTTGATTAACTCAAACCTGCAGATAGAGCCCTTTAATCTTGCACTCTGGATGGTATGGAATGGCACACCAGCAAAGGACTCCTTGACAACATCCATACCCAAAGAACAGGAGGTATTGCAACTCCTGGTCAAAGCTGGTGCCCACGTCAATAGTGAAGATGACCGTGCATCTTGCATTGTGCAGCAAGCCTTGGAAAGAGAAGACTCGATTCGGACTTTGCTGGACAATGGGGCCCCTGTAAACCAAAGCGACTCCAACAGTAGAACTTTGCTAGCCAATGCGGCATACAGTGGTAACCTAGACGTAGTAAACCTTTTAATCTCCAGGAGAGCAAACTTGGAGCTTGAAGACAGCAATGGACAGACGGCACTTACATTAGCAGCAAGGCAAGGGCACACTAAAGTAGTGAACTGTCTCATTGGCTGTGGGGCGAACATCAATCACACGGACCATGATGGCTGGACAGCCCTGAGGTCGGCTGCTTGGGGGGGTCATTCAGAAGTAGTGTCTGCCCTTTTGTATGCTGGTGCGAAAGTGGACTGTGCAGATGCTGACAGCAGAACGGCCCTGAGGGCTGCAGCTTGGGGCGGTCATGAGGACATAGTGCTAAACCTGCTCCAGCATGGGGCAGAGGTTAACAAAGCCGATAATGAAGGAAGGACGGCACTCATTGCTGCAGCGTACATGGGCCACCGGGAGATTGTGGAGCACCTACTGGACCATGGAGCAGAAGTGAACCATGAGGACGTCGATGGCAGAACTGCCCTTTCGGTTGCGGCTCTGTGTGTCCCCGCCAGCAAAGGACACGCCTCGGTCGTCAGCCTCCTCATCGAACGGGGGGCAGAAGTTGACCACTGCGACAAGGATTGTATGACCCCTCTATTGGTGGCTGGCTATGAAGGACATGTGGACGTGGTCGATCTACTGCTGGAGGGTGGTGCGGACGTGGATCACACGGATAACAACGGCAGGACCCCGCTCCTCGCGGCGGCATCCATGGGCCATGCGTCAGTTGTAAACACCTTGCTGTTCTGGGGCGCGGCTGTGGACAGCATCGACAGCGAGGGTAGGACAGTGTTGAGCATAGCTTCTGCTCAGGGGAATGTGGAGGTTGTTCGGACTCTGCTGGACAGAGGACTGGATGAGAATCACCGGGACGATGCCGGCTGGACCCCTCTCCACATGGCTGCGTTCGAGGGACACCGGCAAGTCTGCGAAGCTCTAATTGAGCAAGGAGCACGATGTTCGGAAGTAGATAATGATGGACGCGTCCCACTAATACTCTCTGCACAAGAGGGCCATTATGACTGTGTGCAAATCCTTTTAGAAAACAAGTCCAACATCGATCAGAGAGGCTATGATGGGAGGAACGCGCTTCGGGTGGCTGCACTGGAAGGCCACAGGGATATAGTGGAACTTCTCCTCAGCCATGGTTCTGACATAGACTTTAAAGATGCAGATGGACGCCCCACATTATACATCTTGGCACTTGAAAACCAGCTGGCTATGGCAGAATACTTCCTTGAGAATGGGGCCAATGTTGAGGCTAATGACACAGAGGGGAGAACGGCTCTCCATGTTTCCTGCTGGCAGGGGCATATGGAAATGGTTAGGATGCTGGTCAATTGTCATGCGAATGTCAACTCTTGCGACAATGAGAAGCGCTCTGCCCTGCAGTCTGCAGCCTGGCAGGGTCATACCAAAGTTGTCCAGTTCCTGATCGAAAATGGCACACATGTGGACCATACGTGCAACCAGGGGGCAACTGCACTCTGCATTGCAGCCCAGGAGGGACACATCGATGTCGTCCAGATCCTACTTGAGCACGGCGCGGACCCCAACCATGCCGATCAGTTTGGCCGCACGGCCATGCGGGTGGCTGCGAAAGGTGGGCACTCTCAAATCATAAAGCTCCTGGAAAAGTATGGTGCCTCAAGCTTGAATGGCTGCAGCCCCTCCCCAGTACACACAATGGAAGAGAAGACTCCCATCTCTGTTTCTGGAAAGATGCAGTCACTCACAATAAAGTCAAACAGCTCCGGTAGCACAGGAGCAGGCGACCTCCAGCCATCAGGACGAGGTCTGCCAAATGGGCCGGGCCACGCCTTCAGCTCCCCATCAGAGTCCCCCGACTCTACAGTAGACCGGCAGAAGTCCTCCCTCTCAAATAATTCCCTCAAAAGTTCTAAGAATTCTTCCCTGAGGACAACATCATCCACTGCGACAGCCCAGACTGTGCCAATAGACAGTTTCCACGGGCTCACATTCACTGAGCAAATACAGCAGCATTCTCTGCCTCGCAGCCGAAGTAGGCAGTCTATTGTTTCCCCGTCCTCCACCACTAAGTCCATCGGACTACAGCCTAGCTCTCCATCCAGTGAATTTGAATGGAGCCAAGTGAAATCCAGTCTAAAATCAACTAAAGGCAGTAAAATTGGAAATGGCACATCCAACACCTCAAGCAAAGGACTTTCAGGAGAGAAGAAGAAGTCTAAGAACGGTAGTTCAACCCAGGGTCCTGTGTTAGAATACGAGATGACCCAGTTGGACAAAAGGAACGCCCTTACAAAACCAGTCTCAAACATCGGATTGAAGGATCCACAGTGCAAGATCATCGTTCCATCCTCCGCCCAGCAAGAAGTGGGACGCTCACAACAGCAATTCCTCATCCAGCAGCAGAGTAGTTCAGAGAAGAAGCGGAACGGCATCATGACCAACCCTAATTACCACCTACAGGGCAATCAGGTGTTTCTTGGCAGAGTATCTGTTCCTAGGACTGTACAAGATAGAGGGCACCAGGATGTGCTTGATGGCTACCCAATTGGTGAAACAGAATTAAGCCTTAAACAAGCCCTCAAACTACAGATTGAAGGATCAGAATCTGGCTTTAACTACAAAAAAGAGACCCCATTGTAACTGGTAAGTTTGTCTATAATTGTTAGTTGGTCTTGAATATGTTGATCTTAAAGTAACCCCCCGCTGCGCCCCCCCCCCCACGTGAATGGGAAAGTATACTCTTTTTTTTTTTTTTCTTTCTTTCTTTTCTTTTCATATGGTAACATTTAATCTGTTTTAGCTGTTGAGGGGGGAAAATGTTCAACTACTTTCCAGCAGGAAGTCAGCCTTCAGCTTGAAGTTGGCAATTTAAGAGTCTAATCTACTTTAACTCTAATAGGAAATGTTGTGTATAAAATCCATGTATATTTGATCATTTTTACTGTACAGAGATGATATTTTAGATTATGCAAATGAAAGTGCTATTAAGATTAAATTTCATTGTGCCATGTGCCACATAAATATACTTTAATTGTGAGCCAAAGCAACTGCTTTCATCAGTCATTTTGAATTAGCAGCTGTTTGTTTGAAACAAAAGGCCTTTATGAATTAAGCAGCTGAAGTGAACTTTGGGTTTTGTGCATGTGTGTGTGTGTGTGTGTTGCAATGCAGTTGTGTTGTTTGTGTGTGTGTTTGTGTGTGTCCGCTCCCTTGTATGTCCAAAAACTGGTGAGTGTTTCTGCAGTATAACAGCTGCTTATTAGTCAGGTGTTAAGCGGGAAGTTCCACGCAAACAGAAAGGCTCCTCTTTTCCTCTTCAGACAATTCTGTGCATTTACAAATAATCATTCATTTTGACACTCGCCTCGACCTTAAGACTGTCCAGGCCACTGTCAGATCTGGGGGAGTTCCACGTGTCGCTGTCACATTGTTAGTATTGCAACACCAAGCCTGTCAGTATTCTGCATCATAGCTAGTCAGCTTGTGAATCATGAAACATTCAATGAGAAAATGCCAATATTGAGCTAGAAAGGCCCTTTCCTGGACCTTACAGCTCCTAAATTAATATGTATTTTTTAATGAATCCATTTAGCTTTTCAGGTCACAAGTTGGCAGATGGTGATGAAATGCACTCCAAGGCGCATGAAATGGTCGTATGTTGACTGTCACCCCTACCCCGAGAAGCCGAGCATATTGAAGATTAATTTATTAAATGTTGCACAATTAATTATTTCTTGTAGATTCTTCTCATTAAATTGATAAATGACCTGAGAAGAACGGGAAATTTCCCTTGTTTCATATGTAGAGTATATCTTTAATGGATTAAAATAAATGAATATTAAAAGTGACTGTGGAAAATGACCTGAAAGCTAGCGGGTGCATTTATCTTTTGCTGTCAATCACTGCCTGACTTGGACCAATAGGAACCAATGAAATGTCGGGCTGGAAGTGCATTAAAGTAGAAGTTTAAACACAGGCGTACACTTTCATTGCTGTTTTTTAATTGCTGCACCTGGAACAAACCCAGCAGCCACATAGATTGCCTTTTTTTTTTTTCCCTTCATTCCATTCAGCTCTTACTTGCTGTGACTTCAGTGCAGTTGCTTTGTAACAAAGTACTTAATCTTGCCTTTTGCTTTTGTCAGTGAGAATCTTTTGTTAACAGTGTTATCTTACAGCCAAGGGATTTAGGTGACACTTCTCGGCCGCTTCGAGTATTTAACACGTGCTGCACAAAAGCCCAAGCACAAAAAATAGCGCCAGGAAACCATTTTTGCTAAGTTTTAAACAAGTTTCTGTGTTCTTGTTTCAGACTTGTCAAGAGGAGCATCTGTTGTTCAGGAGGAGGAGATCAGTAGGCTGCATATTACTGATCTTGCGCCTGAGAAGCTTGCAAAAAAACTTTGGTCTCTGCACACGGATAATGTAGACTGATGCTGCAATGTGCCTACAGTTGGGACGGCATTTTCAGTGTAACCCTGCACGCTACCGTTTTATTTAACATATCAATATTTAATGCGTAGAGGATGCACTTTTCGTTTTTGTTTGGTTTGGTTTCTCATGTGTGTGTTTTTGTTTTGTTTTTTTTTTTTTTTGCTTGTTTCCTAACAAACTAATTGTCAAATATGTACAATGTTTCCCGCGGCCCCCCCGCCCCGCCCCCATTTCCTTTTGTGTGTAATTTTTTTGCCTGCAAATGTACGTGTTTGGGACAATGTACTGGCAAGTACAGTATCGCAACAACATCGTAGTATTAATGCATTTCATGACACCGGGTAACATCATTGAATCTCCGCCTCTTTGACCATCCAGAGTTTCACATCCATGCGCTGAACATCTAGTACATTGTGTGTATAGTAGCACCTGCTAATTTGCAATATGGGTGTAATCAAGCATATTTATTATGGAAAAAGCCACTTTGTATTGTATTATTTTTTTTAACATGGTGCTGTGTTTATGTTTTGCCTGCAGAAATGTAGGACTCCATCCTCGTGAATGACTTTTGTTTGTTACACATAGTGTTACTGGCTGCAAGGCAACAGAAGTCATTGAACTCAGATTCACTTGGTTTTGTTTTGTCCCTGTGGGACGTTTACTTGTTTTATTTTTTCTATCCCGTTTTAAATTTGAACGACACTCTCATCACGTGCGAGTTTGGTGCTAAATATGACATTTCATTTAAAGTAGTGATACTCCCCCATGTGTGCTCTGCAATGCAAGAAAAAGATGCAAATATAGCCCTTCCCCCCCCACCCCAGATGGCAGTTAGACTATATGTCCGATAAGGCTGCACAGTTTACTTTAAACAGCACAGGTTTTTCCCGTTTTCAAAATGGCTGACTTTGTAGCACAACCCCACCACCCCAGACACGCGCACACACACACACCCCCGCCCCAAGATAAACTTCTCTCCAGGCAGCAGTCTTGAAACCAAAATATTTGTGAAGCATTGTTTGAAGTGTTGCATTACATTTGTGTTAAAACGTGAGACAGGGTGGGTGGAAGATGTGTGTGCGCTTTCTGGAACGTCGGGTGCTGGGCTGTGGAACGGGATGGGCTGCGGGACTGCAAGCAGCTGTTCGTCCTGGGCCAGCGGGAGGCGTGTGTGAGCGTTTTTCTGTAACGTCATATTTTTGCTGGCTTTTCAGAGCCCTGTCAGTGTGCCGCCTTGCCGAGAAGAAAATGGAAAGCAGAATGGAAAAATCATTGTCTTTGATGCACAATTACACTTAAATAAGAAGGCGAAACGTGGCAATCTGTCAGATAAAGGTCTAACTCTCCTCCGCCCCTTTGGACAAGAAGTTGAAGTGAGAACTGTAAATAAAAAACAGAAGGGCATGTTGGACTGAACAGTGAATAATTGTTGAGTCATTCGTTAAGCCCTGAAGTTCGTTTTGGTTTCTTCTGCAAAACGTCATTTTTATGTTTTTCAGTTTCATTTAAATCAGTTGATTGTAAATAGCTTACAATGTACATTAAACTTCATTTCCAAATTTAATTTCCTGTATTATATTGAGCTGAATTTCCTGATGTATCTTAAAGTGCTTAATAAATCTATTTGCTTTACTGCAGAAAAATGAAAGGGTTGTGTTACCCTAGCTGCTGTACTGTGGCGGAGACACGCGTGTACTGGGACCGCGTTCGTGTGAAATGCCGTAGCCGCACGGCCTTCGTCGGGCGGGATGAGAAAATCGGCACAAACGAGCGTGCAGGTGCTGGTCGTCATGGTGATGTGCACAATGGCTGCGGACCCTGTGCACCTTCGGGACATTTTCATCCACTTCTCCTGGCGTGGATACCAGCCAACAACAGGAAAATCTGCTGTGCATAATTCAGCAGAGGCAAGACTAAATGGAGGGGGGGGGGAATCGTACAGTGCTTGACTATTTAAGTGAGAATCCACTGTTTAAAAAATATGGATTATCTAGTATGAGGGAGGCTTTGGTTAAGACCTTAATATTTTTATAAATTGCTAACTGGCACTTGGGAAGCACGTTTTGGGATTCCAGAACATGCACCAGAAAAACAGCATTGCTTCATACAAACTTATGTAAAGATGAACCGCTTCAAAGCGTTTGGTGGGATTCCTAGATTTGTCTAGACACACCCACTGGCTGCCGCACTGCAGAATGTCAGCAATAACATTATAGCCATAGATAGATATTGTGACTGAACTCAAGATAGAGGGATGATCGATGTAGTTGGCCTCTTTTGCAATTTGTTTAGATTTGTCAAACAAAACACAAACTGTCCTTCCAGCCTCGCTGCAGGAAGGAAGGAATGTAAATCTAGCGTGACCTATCCTAAAACCTGGCTGTCATAGTCTTACATACTGGCAGATCTTCAGATGATATGGCCACACCCACTCTTGCCACGGTAACTCCTACATTCGTGTCTGATACTTGCTACAGCCTTAAGCTTTACATGTATCTACTGGTCATATTATCACCTTATAGTAATAGACCAAAGCCACTTCTGCACTTTATAAACTGCACTTATCCTTCCAAAGCCATGGATTTTATTCTAGGAAAACAGTGCACTGCAAATCTATCCAGCACAATGATATCCCACTCGGAGGTCTTGACGTTCCCTCCAGCACAATGATATCCCACTCGGAGGTCTTGACGGTCCCTCCAGAACGATGATATCCCACTCGGAGGTCTTGACGGTCCCTCCAGCACAATGATATCCCACTCGGAGGTCTTGACGGTCCTGGGAACCTACTAAGGCTCCATAGGTGTCCATGCCTTCGGATTCTAGCCCCTGCTTCTGCCGAGGGGCCTTATCGGCTGCCCAATATTCCCAAAAGACATTCCCAAGTTACAGTGTGATTCTATTGATTTCATCGATTTTTATTACAAAAACCCAGCTCAACTCATGTGGTCAGTTGGCTTGTTGGAGAAGCAAAGAAAGTCATCGTTACTCCTATGACTGGATATGGGATCTGCAATGAGGATTGTCATTCGCCGAAAAAAAAATCAATACTTATATTCCGAATGGTACAATTATATTCACAGCGGCTGAAAATGCAATTAAAGCATCCTTTAATTTGTGTTAGCAGAGTTCTAGTACAACATTTTTGGGTCAGTTGTTCCTGGAAGAGGTTGACGTCATTTCTTAAAATTCTCTAGTTCTATAATAAACTCTTTTTGGTAGTTAGGTGTTATTGGAGATATCCTGCAGTGGAGCAGCTTTTAAAAACAAATGAATCCCACAGTGCCTATTGATCCGGACCAAACACATGACAGTGCAGAATTCAGCAGCAGGAAGGCAGGGGCACTGAACCCCCCAGCACGAGCTGCCCCTTTGAGTCACATCCCCCAACAACTGCTTCCAGACACGGGTTTAGCTTATTGAATTGATTAGTATTCAGTGGCATCCCACAGTGCCGTGCAACATTGCAGGAAAGCAGTGTTTTGTATTCATCACTGATGTCAAATTTGAAAACCTTTCATTAGGCTTTTTTGTTCATGCATTAAAACATTTTTCCTGTGGTGCCCTCATAGCTGAGTTTAGTTTTTGGATTTTCCACTGAAATTCTCATGAAAGATTCTTCAGATTGATGACTATATAATACGTTGTGAAATATTCTTTCAAATGTTAGATGTACCTGATAAGAAGCACTGGTTAACAATACAACAGGTGACAGACAAAATGCATTTTTTTTCCCAGCCATCATATTACAATTTGATGTAATATTGAGTCATGGGAATCTGTACCTTTGAAGACAGGTGAAGATATAGATTCAGAAGAATCCCTTTGACAGATGAGGAGGTGGAACTTCCTTCCTGCTTAATCCCTTGCTCAGTGAGCTTGTGTAATAGCACAAACAAGCACAAAAATCCATATTCTCCTAGCAACGATTGATCTGCTTTCATCTGCTCCCCACCCGTCGTCTTGCCACATTTCACGTGAAAAATCCCAAGACAACTCAGATTTACATAGAGATTAACCAACTCAAATCTACCTTTGGGGAAGTCAACAGTAAGGAAATGAGATTGGCATAAAAACACACACAAAGGACTGAAAACGGCTCTTTGGAAGTATTTCCAAAGAATGTTTACTAGATATGAAAGCAATCAATGGACGTGCACTCAGATGATTTTGCAGTTTCATAGGTGTTAATGTGAAACATTAAAACACTAATATGAAGCTAAATCGTCTGAAAGCAGTATGTGTACATTTGCAAACCCTGCACTGTAATGGTGTTTACAACTATTGAAGTATCCACTACAAAACAAAAGGAATAATAGTTGAATTCTACATATCTACTGATGAAATCCAGAAACCGTCAGATAAACTACTGTTTGTAGTGAGGGATGGGGGTTGTGGAAAAAATTATAACATTTTTTTTTTTTTTTAAAGAGTGGTTTATTTTTTCCAGGAAGACGTTCCTTTTATGAAAGAGAGGCAGCTGTGTAACAGAGAGATTTTTCCCGTAAACACAATGCAAAGCCCATCTCTGACCTTCTCCAGCTCGGGAATCTCGCTTGTCAGTCCACATTGTAAATGGTGACTGACCCAGAGAGATTCCCCCCCCCCCCGCGTGTGTGGCTGGTGCTGCCTAAAGGAGCACGCGACACTCTCCAATCAGTGCAAAGTGCATTATCATATAGGGTGTGCATGTCTTATACACCACTGTTTGTTCCTCTTAAAGGGGTTTTAGGACCAACTGTAAAACAGCTAATAAAAAAATCCCTACTTTGGCAATACATTTCTTCTATATGTATTGGGTCTACATTTGATCAGAAGATACCTATAAATACCTATAAACGAAAAAAAAACTGTAAATGCTTTGATGGTAAAGATTCCTGTGAAGAAATATAAGTTGAATCAAGTTTTCATATGCAACAATCTCCTTTAGGGGGTATTTGGATTTAGATTGCTCATGGGAGTTTTACTTACACAAACATGTTCTGCGGGGCAGAAAATGATTGGTTCAGAGAGATAACCAATCAGATTGCAGAGAAGGTGGGTCTAAGTAACTAAGGAGGCAGGACCAAGACACCTCATTGGTTGGCCCTGCTTACTCTACAATGTGATTGGTTCTCTCTCTAAACCAATCATTTTTCAGTCTTTTTGTGTAAATTCATTTAGATTTAGATGTAAGCTGGTACAGAGACCTGGGAAGTGTCTTCGTGGCGGAGACACCCCTGGACACTCCTTTCACATGTAGCTGTAACATCAGCACCAGCTGCTTTGCTCATTAACACAGTGACACTCGCCCGGGGTCTAAAGCACACGTTTTCTCTCCATTGTTGCCATGCATCATAGTGTCATCACACAATTCAGCCTCTAGGTATCTTTTCACGGAAGGGAGTTTGTGTTTTGTCTCACAGTTTGTCGTACAGTTTGCATGGTGTTTATATCTGTTCTCTTTATGTTCCATTGCTACTGCACACAAGGAAATTTTTACTTGGGATCCATAAAGTATGCATCCATATAACATCTATCATCCTACTGTCATCCATCATTCCATTTATTTATCCGTATGTAATGCATCCATCATTAATCTATCCATCAATTTAGGATTTATCCATATATATATTTATTTAACCATCAATCCATCCATCCATCCATCCATCCCTTTTTGTTTTAAACAATAGTGTATGAAGATTCCTGATTGCCTGACCGACTCGGGTGAGCTTCTTCACACCAGGCTATAAATTCAAGGCACTACTGACGCAGTAAAGCTGAGGGCAGTGTTCAGTTGAGTTCGGTGTCAAAGTATGACTCACATATATGTGGCGAAAAAATCGGCCTGCACAAAATAATAAAGCAGAGGCCTCGCAAAATGATAACGCGCGAGTTGTCCAACGAGATGATAATTTACAGTCTGAAATGATAACGATTCAAATGCTCTTTACTGAGATTTATTGCTTCTCCGACAGCAGATGCTGAGCAAAGCTGACGCGTTCCTCATTACCGTGCCTGAATTATGAGACGTGATGGCAGCAACACACAGCAAAAGGGGGGGGGGGGAGGGGGGAAACAAAACACCTGGTGCTTTTCACACCCCGAGCCGCTGTGACTGAAAGGGCTGTTTGTTCCCTTAATCCAGGAGCAGTGAAGAGCTCAATGAAAGAAATGCCTTAGAGATCCAGGGCATTCCGGTTCTCTGAGAGCAGCCATCACTGTAGCGAACGTTTGCTGGCATCCCGGCCCCTACCAATCCTGATACTGAATGAGTGCCATGCAGACGGATGGACGCATTGAACGCAATTACATCATAATAACAATTCGCTCATTGTATTGGTACTGGTTTGTCCTATTTTAATTACAGAATCAATTTATCAACAAGCCATTCAACAAATGGCTTTTTTTTTTATATATAGGAACAAGTCTTGCTTGAGAAGAAACCTACAAAAAGCTTATTAACCCTAGTTACGCTAGACACCAGTGCAGGAAAAATGGGAGACATAGGAACCAGATTACCCCTCCCCTGGCACAATGGACTGTTTGTCTGTATGTTCTTACAGCAATCATCTGCCTGTTTCTTAATACTGTTTGTTGTTACTGCTCTTAAAATAGCACAGGGTATTCAGCAAGGCTCACTGTCTCTTAAGTTTATAAAACATAAATTGGTTTCCTTATAAAAACATGAAGGCTGTAAGACACCAATGTCAGGTTACTGGGGGGCATATGCCTTCTGTGTGACACACGATACCCGCGGCAAGTTTTGCCGGGCAAATTTTTTCTAAAGCAAAGAGCCCCGTTGTGTTGCGGAGTGACCTTTCGGTAAACTTACTCGATTTACGACGAGCGATAAATTCTAAGCTCGGAAGGGTATCGTATTTCAGATTTGTATTTCGTAATTGTAATTCAATAACCAAACAGAATGCCTCGCGTGTGTAATACAGATTTATGCCTCTTTCAATCAGTCTAAAAATGTTTTAAAATAATAAACTGGATGTCTAGATGGCTGTATTTTTATACCATAGCAAGAACAGAGTTTACAGTAGCTACATTGTGCTGCCTTTACCATGAAAACAAATGGAAAAAAACTGTAACTTAGAAATTAAATGAAATGGTCTTTATGGCACAACTGATCAAATCAAGGGGAAGGGTTGATGTGGAATGGGTAATTGATAGAGTTTGGGTTTATTACCCTCGGAGAGCAGGATTTCACTCTCCCTCTGTCTGGAGCTGCTAACAGGTTCAGCCCGGGACACATATCCCTGTGTAGAGCAGTCGAGGTGCATGGCCTTGCAGCATGGGGACAGTTGGAAAGGGCCACCTAAGAACCGCAGCTTTCATGAATCATTTAAAGTGACAGAGGCAGGAAATCTCGGCGACCCTGCAAAACATCTCTGTGATTTCACCAACAGAAAAGTTGTTTTTGTGAGAGGGAATCTCGCAGATACGAGAAGTTCCCTGGAAGAGAACCTCCAGCAAACACGGCCGTGGAACTGGAAAAAATGTATGACGAATGCGTTACGCCGTGGCTGTGTCTGTTAGCCACAAATGCCACATTTGTATCCCCCCCCCTTGCGAATTTCCTGACCCCCTGTCTGTCCCTCTAATCTGGCTACATGTTAGCCACCGCCCAGCCCCACCCCCGACCATCTTGATGGCCAGGTCTTCTGCCACTGACCCCAGAAGTCACCACCATTGAAAACAATCAGTGCATGACATTCCATCCCTGCGTGCCCGGGACCCTTGTCACATGACCCTACAGCCTCCTCTTCCAGGTTATTACACCCCCTCAGTGAACACATGGCATACTGTAGCTGGGGGCTCTCTCTGAGCCACCCGTCCTGGTCTGGGTGCAGGGCAGTGTTCGACAGCATTGACCTGGCATCCCCGACCTGAAATGCCCCGAAATGCCCACAGACCAGCAGCATCACCCGCATGCCAATGCGTGGCCTCGGCATGTCACTCACTCACAAGAGCTGCAGCCCAGCCACCACAAAACAGCTGCACATACTTCCCACTGGCAGCTGTGGCATGTTTATTGAAAACTTTAAGATTGATACCCAACAAAAACTAAACAACAAATGACTCTGAAACGCGAAAGCAGACGAAACGAGGAAAACGGTAAAAAGCCTTATCTATGTCTGTGGTGAAAGGGTTTTCATCAATGCTTTCGTTTGCTGGGTGAAGATGTCGGACTCAAGATGGGAAACTACCTCCTACTCCTAGTGTAAAACCACTAGAGCTGATCTAGTCGCTCTCTCTACAGCCCAAAGTCCCATACGAGTGATAGTGATGAAAATCAAAGCAGCACAGAAAGCGTATGCAAACAAAATTTTCAGGATTTGCGCTTTATTCCATTAATTTTATGTGCTGTCAAAAATTCTCGCCCTTTCATCGTCCCCCAAAGACCCATTTGTCTGTTCAGATCATTACTGTATAAGTTTGACATACATTATCAATGACTCCAAATGCGTAAATATCAGTGCAATCCTGATTACAGCTGTTGGCTGTCAATATCTGTTGGCTACCCACTCATCCTTTATCAACCACATAGCCATTTCTGGGGAGCGGAGAGCTTGGATTCCATCCCAGTGAGGCACCAGGATGGGATCCCACTGGACTGCACGTCAGTCCATCTCAGGGCACACATTTTTAATTGCCGAAATCCATTACCACTGCCATGAAACTCTCATGTGACACTGGGGAAAATGGCAGTGGCAGCTATAAGCAGAAGTGGAGCAAATTTACAAACTGAAACAAAAATAAACACCTAGAACAGTGCATTCATTTAAGGCATTGTTTAAAGCATTTCAGCAGCAAAGAGTGCAATATGTTGCATAAGCCACAAATCTTGCATAACACAGCGCAGTTGCTTGGAGTGTAATGCAGGATGACCGGAGTAGGACAGAGTGAACAGAGTAGGATTAGGGACCTAAAGCAAAAGTGACACACCCCGGTAATCGGTAATTACAAAGCGTTTGGGGACTTTTAATCATGCAGAGGTTTTGGGGTCTACCTCAGGAGGGATCTGCTCTACTAAGTTAGTTTTTAATTTGATATTTGGAGACATGTTCTTATTTTTATTTAGGACTGCTCTGAACTTGCACATACTATCATAGACATGATGACCATGTTCCATGCAGTTCACGCTACTTTAACGTCTGCAAACTCACGTTCAATACAAACTCACGTTCAATACACAGTTGATATACACTGTCAGTTTGGACACACCAGGCCACCTACAAAGGAGAGTGATAGTGTCACATGACCTGGCTGTCTGACCTAAACACAACAGAGATGGTTTTGGAGGACTTTGACCAGAGAGTGAAGGAAAAAGTAGCTAATGGGTGCTCAGCATATATGTGGGACCTCCTTCAGGACAGCTGGAAAGGCATCCCAGGAGGCCACCTCATGGAACTGGTGTGGAGGAGAAAGCAGGGTTACCCAACACCTGGAGCAGATGGAGTTAAGGGCCTTGGTCAGGGGTCCAATGGTGGGATCACTGTGCCGACCCAGGGATTTGAACCAGCAACTTTCTGAGTCCCAACCCACCGAGTTGCCCCCCCCCCCCCAACAATTTTTTTGTTTATTTAATACTTTTTTGGCCAGTGCATAATTCCATAAATGTTATTTTATAGTTTTGATGTCTTTATAATTATTCTAAAATGTAGAAAATACTACAAGTATAGTTAACCTTTCTTTGGGTAGGTGTGTCCAAAGTTTTGCTTGCTACTATAGATGGATAAAACAGTAATCATTATAAAACATATTTCATATTAATTATATTACTCACTCACAGTCTTCACAATCATTCTTTGAATCTGGTTTGTGTACAAGGGGAGACATAATATTGCCTTCAACTAAAAAATAATGATCTCACCCTTTATGCCCCAAATGACATAAATAAATCCTGTTTGGGTTATGTTTCTGTCATTAGATTGCATCACTATTGACGAAAACATATTAAACACTGTTAAAGTCAAACCACCACTATTTGACCACAACACATCTTTTGAAAAAAAGCTGGGAAATGGAAAATGCCAGAGTAACTGAAAAACATGTTTTTACTTCTTAACCATCAGCTTCTATCTTATTCAAAAGCTGAACAGGAAGTTACCCCCCCTGCACGAGGCGGTGAAATTAGAACTGTTCAGTTTAGATAGTCTCTTTATTTTCCCCCTCACTCCTTCTGGGGATATAATGGTTTGTAATATGCACCCTGGTCCACACCCTACCCCCACCTGAAAGTCATTAACTAGCCCGGACTGGCCCAGGTTGCCATGGTATCGTTGCTAACATATGACACTTCAGAAGCCAACACCCAAAGATGGGACCCCGCGGGCCAGTCTGGCAACTGTACATTTTACACACGAAAAAAAAAATGAGCTCCAAGCTTTCCGGCTGTGCACACAATGAAGCGAGTATCACGTGTTTAAAGCATCCATCAGCACGACTTGTAAAACAATACTGTCAAAATGCTCAAGACCCTTCCAGAGTTGAAGCAAGTCCTGCTGAAACAAATAATGATTTTCATGCTGGCCTGTGCTGGTCAGTGCTGGTTTGGTGGTGGTGTAGCTGGTGGACCAGTATAGCTGTGCTGGTCAGTGCTGGTTTGGT
>JABFEA020000017.1:7299524-7310913 GCA_019775915.2 Cyphomyrus plagiostoma | reverse complement strand
AGTGTGTGGTGCATGTGTTAGGCGCGAGTGTTAGGCGCGAGTGTTAGGCGCGAGTGTTAGGCGCGAGTGTTAGGCGCATGTGTTAGGCGCGAGTGTTAGGCGCGAGTGTTAGGCGCGAGTGTTAGGCGCGAGTGTTAGGTGCATGTGTTAGGTGCGAGTGTTAGGCGCGAGTGTTAGGTGCGAGTGTTAAATTATAACTGCTGCAGAGCTGTGGCAAGTTATCAACCTTAAATGTCAGCTTTAAGTGTCGCAGCATCTGCACATATCATGTTGACGTTCCTGCTCATATCATCACTAATTGCTCTTAATTCAATATCTGAGCATACATGTGTATGTTGTTCATATGTTGTTTTTGTCACGCCCACGCAGGCGGGACCAAGCAGAGGCGTAGCCGTGCACCTAATCAGGGGCCTTACGAGACAGGCTAGCAGGCTAGAAGACTTTGCGAAGTAATGAGCCAATGAGCCATAGCAAATGCTTCTTTGCCTCTCCTGATTTCCTTACCCGGTCCTGTCTGCCGTCTGTTGACCTGTTGTCCTGCCCCCTACCTGACCTGCTTCCCTTGCCTGACCCTGATCGTCTCATCGCCCCCTCCCTGTGTGGTCGTGTTCTGTGCCTACCTGTCGGACAGATTGCCTGTATTCTGACCCCCATGCCCGTACCACGACCCTGCCTCTGCATAACCCTTACCTGTACCGCTGCTCAGTCACTGCCAGTAAAGTCTGCAGTAACCCACACTACTGGATCCGTGTCTCTCTGTCCGGGCGCATGCCACAGTTTTATATGTTTACATGTAATATTCCATCCATCCATTCATATTCTGTAACTGCTGGTCCTATTCAGGGTACCGGTGCCTATCCCGAAGGCTACGGGCACAAGGCAGCTAGGGAACAACCCAGGATGGGGCACCAACCCATCGCAGGGCATATATGTAAAATTATTAATTATTAATAATTATAACAATTTTACATGCTGATGTCTGCCTTAAAATTTACAGGTTTAGAGCTTCACTGACTTGTTTCTGCCCATAAAGTTTTCAGACAGCTGAAAACAACAACCTTTCCTGGAAAGTCGTCCTCTATATTAAACCACAGCAGCCTTTATCTGCACATTATGTTTAATCCATTTACCTTCAGAGCCTGATGGAGATCCCATCAATCTTCCTCATGATTAAAGGGTGCACTGACCTTGATCATGACCCTGCTAGATGCCGAGGAGCCGGGACTCCGCTCGCTCTCCCGCTGCACCGCCTGTTTTTGACTGACTCAGCATATAAACGGGAGCTCCTCACTCCATTTATGACCAATGAATGGCTAAACGGGGAAGGATAAAATACATCCAAAGACGTGTGCAGGGTCACCCCTTAAAGATTAACAATCAAATCCATCCTACATAGTCGAATGACGTGGAGGAAGACTATTGTTTTCTTGCCATCTGGGGGCTCACCAGGTCACAGTGAAATGCTTTATTTGCCATTTGCACAACTAGATACTTCTTATCATACATCCCATCTTGTTCTCCTTTGACACACTCACACATATACAGTTGTGTCATGCCCTGCCCATGCTCCTGTTTTCTTCTCCTGTTTTATGTTAGTCTTACCTCTTGTTCCTGCGCTAATGTGATTCACTCCAGCTGCCTCTCATTCACTACCTCGTAAGTCATGTTTATAAGTGCTTCCCAGTCCTGTGCTCCTCAGTCCTGACATTGATGTTGCAGTTAGTGCAGTTGTTTGTTCCTGTTCTGAGAATCCCCCATGATCCTATCATTTTCCTACTTGTTTCGGTTTAATAAACCCATTTTGTTTTGTTCCTGAGTCCTTAGTCCCCCCACACTACAACAAGTTGAGAGTGAAGTTTGGTGTCCAATACCAGAGCTGCATTTTGGGGGTTGAGGGCCTTGCTCAAGTGCCCAACAAAGATGTGATTATTCCACAAAGAAACAATGTTATACTTCAGGAGTAAAAATATACATCTGTCTGGGAGCCCTTTCTGCCTGAGAAAGTCTTCTAAAAATACTAACTAGTAAGACAGAAACACATTGCCATTAAATATTAGCCTAAGGATGTATGGAGGACATAAAAAATGAAAAAGAAATGAGTTAGCTGAGAAACTCAGGCCTGTGGAAACACTTGGTGCGAACATGTCATTAACGGCCTAATGATGCGTGCACACTAATCATCCCATTATTGAAATCCAAAATACCCGCACGTCACGGACATTACGCAACAGAAGTTGACACGAAAGTGGAAAAAGATACGTGGATCTGGTCGTCTTTGGTTTAGGCTTGAATTCCACAGGGCATTTTAATATTTCTTGTCTGAGGGCTTTGGCAAGAGGCCCTACGAAGGAACAGCGTCTGCCTTAATCCCGCTCAGAAAGTGTGGCATCTTTGGCAGCCGAACCCTTTAATTACGAAGGTACAGTTCCACATGCTGACACGGTTTTAACAGCGTGCCGCTTCTCGCTGGAAACCAGAGCACTTCTTTCCTTATTGGGGTTGGGGGTGGGGGCGCATTCTGCGGCTTGGAGTCCCGCTTTGGTTAATATATGGAGATGTGAACCACAAGATGGTTCATATGTGCTCTCTGGCATTAGGTAAAAAATAAGTTCCAAGCTTCTACTCACCTGAGATGGTTTGCACAAGAAGAGTGTCACTTAGTAAAATATCTGTCTCAGGACACTGCTTTACAAAGCTACAAGAATTTAATGTTACTGACAGAGTTTGAAAACTGGGCATTGGCCCTTGGAAAACTGCTATCACTCTCTATTTTGAGCAACACACTTGTAGGTTTTTGTTTTATGAATTATGTTAATGCTGTTATGCACATTTGATTCTTGACAGTACTTCCAGTAAGTTTATGGCTGTAATAAAGTGATTAAACGGATTTTGTGTGCATTGTTGGGGAAGAAAAGATCTATAAGTTCCAGAACTGTCAAGAAGAAACACCAATGAGTCAGTCTGGCTGATCTTGAAGTGAAGAAGGAAAACTTTCAACTGAATCACTGAAGAAGCAGAGGAACGTCAAAAGTAGAATTACATATACATTGTTAGCGTTGCTAAGAGACAGCAGTGGAATACTGGGACCTCTATACAATAAGGCTATGTTAAAACATAGGCATATGCCTGTAGAAACTGGGAATCATCATGATAGAATCATTGCTTTGAAGACTGACACAGAGAATGAAAAAGGCTAGAGAACTTCGATAGATTTAACTCCATAATAAAGTCTGACATATACCAATAATAACTAGTAATAAACTGGGTGCAGAAGGACTGTCTTTTTCAGGCCAAATTATTACTGCAAAATGCTTGATTTATGTCACACAGCATGTAATTATAAACACAGCCTGCGTTTATTATCACAAATAGGATTTCTGCTTAGGACAAAATTAGCATGAGACTTGCCAGCTTAAACAACTCTTATGAAGAGGTGAAAATTTATAACCCACGAATGAGGCTCTTCAGGATCTCCAGACTCAAAGCCTGGAGGGTGTTTGCTCTGCCGAGATAAACTCACCATGGGCTAGAGATAGGGGTTTTTCTCCTGCCATATGGGTTTTGTAATTACCTCAGCTTGTGCTATGGTGTAAATGGAAAATAGTATTTTAGGGGTATATGAAGCACTTCTTCGTGAAATTAATTTATGGTGCTATACAAAGATGAGGTTGCCAGACTACTTGACAGGCTGTGTGAGCTCTGTTTCGCTTAAAGAATAAGAAAGGAAAATATTCTGTTTACGGTTCTGTAATGGATTACCAGCTTAATTCCCAGAGTGGCAGGTTTATTATCATTATTTATCCAGGTGTGGGGCACCATGTGACCTTATCACCTAATGAAATTATGCACTGCGATAACAGTGGCCATCCAAGAACAATTCCACTACATTGTTGCACCTTGGCGTGACAATGAAACCTATTCAGGCCCAATCTGAAAAAAACAGAGCCAAGCCGACTCAGTGAATCAGTTCATTCCTGGAGAACAGTACACTTACACAATGGAAAAAGGTCTTTCCTTGCCAAAGAATCTTACCTAGGCAATGGATAAAGCAGAATGAATTTAATTAATCAAATATTGTTACACGATCACTTTCTTATAAAAACCTTTTAGTAGCTTTTGGACAGTTTCCTTCACAAATTCCCTACCTAAACTTTTACCTCAGCAGAATTAGCTGCCCAAGCACTGCCGGTCTATTGTGGTTTCATTTTCTACTGAGTGGCACATTTTTTCAGACCACCGTGCCCATGTAGATCTGTAGTCCTGAAGAAACAAAGCAAATGTGATGTTGTGAAAAAACACGGCTCTCCCACAGTGCCCGCGAGAGACCTAAATAAACAGAGAAGTGTACATGACACCTGGCCGGCAGCCGGCCATGGGTACGGATGGCCTCAGGTGACCTCTTCCCAGAATGCATCAGCATGTTGTCACACGAGCGCCCGTGACTGCTGCACAAATCACATAACCTGGAAACATTTTACCTGTGAACATAGAGCTTAACAAAGGGGTTTTGACGTTACACAAACTGTTAGCACGGGACATAACTGCTCTAAACTTAGAAATGATCTATCCACAAACGATACTGACTCATTTTGGTTGAAGACGTCACTGGCGCGGCGCGTGGTTTTTGAATGCAGCCTTCAAACGGGTGTGTTCTCTCTAAACCCAAACTCCCCACCCCAGTCGAGGCAACGTCCATCAACACCACAGCCTGTCGGGTCCTGTCACTTCAGCTGCCTGCTCTTTGCTGACGGTGGCAGAAACAGGGGACTGGCAGACGTCTGGGCTCTCCACTTCCATTAGTCCATGGCTGTGATCCAGTCCGGAAGGTGCACGCAGCCATCAGCCAGCATTATGAGAAATGCTGCCATTGTGTGCGTTTCTTGCTTCTGTCATGTTTCTAAAAAATGCTTTTAGAACCTCAAATCATTTGTTTTATCCCCTAAGTACGACCTAAAATTTGTATTTTTGATGTATCAAAATACATAGTCATGTTTTGATAAAAAATAACATTATACAAAATCTGTGTCACATCTTAGTTATGAAGGTATGATGGAACAATGCGAAACAGTGTGCAATAAAGACATGGATTATTACCCATTCAAAAATAATAGAGAAAAAAATGTAATACAAAATAGTTGTCTGTAATGGCTGACTTTCTACGACTAAACATGGATTAAGGAATGCAAAATAAGTAACTTAAAATAATCTTAAAACCTAAAATAATCTAGGATATTTACCCAGTAATGCAAGACGTATTAAGGAGGGTTTCTGTGAGCCTTCCTATGTAATCATTGTAATTATATCTCCACCAGTGTGGGATGATCTAAATTGGTCTGACAAACTGATCTGGGACCAGATGACGCCCGCCAGTAGATTCTATGAGAAACTTATGAAGCTATGGATGAGGCCTTTTACCAGCCAATGGTGGGACAGGTGGGAAAAGGTAAACCATTAAAGGCGGTGAACCAAAACCGACCGGAAACGCTGATGTGCAGTGAGAGCGGTGATGGGAAGCACGTGCTGCCACCCGGTGGCCACCGCGAGCGGCTGCAGAGCCTGCTGTTCCGGTGGCAGTCCCCATGGAGCAGAAGTGCATTTGTATGGGGCGAAAACGACACCCGGCGTGGCCTATGCTATAATAAGAGACAGGGCAGGTTACAAAGACATAGGGCAGGCCCAGGCTGGGTGGCACCTGGCCCGGGGTGGCGGGGGGTGCACAGCACAAAGCCGCTGTCATTAGCTGACAGACCTCACATTCTTTAAGCCCCATCCTCAACAATTAAACCCGCCCCTTTAAGGACTACCTAGCTGCAGCCTCTTAGCCCCATGCTGTTCAAAGTCCAATAATTGATTATTTGCTTGCCTGTGGTCCCTCAAAACTCCATATCCCAAACTCCTGGGGGGCGGTTCTACATCAGGGAAATTTCATTTGGCTGCTGGCCCGCTGAGGCATGCTTCACGGAAATAGCTCAGACTTCAGTGCCAAGCATTAAATCTCTGATTGCCGGCGAGGACACGCCTTCCATTAGCTTGGGAACAAGGCACACCTCTAGGACCAATTGGCGAGTGATGGATCCGCCGGTCTGCTGTCAATCTGTCACTGCTCCTGTGGAGCGAGGTAGACGAAAAGGGCACTTGTTGTGTCTAAAGTCTGAAATCTCATTAGCGTGACGAAACTGCTCGCGATGGCTGAGAGTATCTCAAGCATCGTCACCTTTGTGGAGATTCAGGACACTCCCCAGCCTCACGTATTCTCATGCTGATTGGCCACCAAAGTGTCCCTCCCCTGCCAGTCACTGATTCTAAACATACTATTGGTTAATGATAAGGTTGGCCCCTCTGTACGAATTACGGCCCCTCTTATAACCCCTACCTTAAAAAAAAATTGCCCCTAGCCACCTTCTTTCTGGCAGAGGTGGAAATTTCAGGTCCAGAAAGGAAAAGGCCAGACCAGGATTTTGTTTTAACCAAGCAGTGACGTACTCTGTGACAGTGACTCTTTTTATAGAACTGGCTGGTTGGAACAAAATCTTGGTCTAGATTTTTACTTTCTGGACCTGAAATTTCCACCTCGGTTTTTTGGGACAGGCTGCAGGCGAATGGTCACCAGTTACGATACGGATGACACATGTGATCGATGGAGCACTCTGTGTGCTCTCTGCTCAGTCTTTTCACAAAGTCTATGACAGGCAGCGGCAGTGGCAGGAATGCATTGGGGTTTCCCTGTGGCCCCTGATCTTAGGGCTGCAAACAGCATGACACATATCCAAGCCCCACGTGAAGCCTCTTATCAAAAATACAAAATAAGCTGATCGGTCTTTGGAAAAGACTTCACGTCGGTAGCCAGTTCCAGGCGCATTATGTTCAGCAGCTCGTGAAAAATCACACTTACTGCTATGCCTGCTAATCTCAAATGAAGTTCGTCTTTGTTTCTTGTTTCACAGCTTTCAGCTAGAACACGATGTCCAACAAATGTGGCTCAGCCAGATAGCGCTAGTTTATAGCTATATAAGTAAGGGTACTGGATGGCAGCCTTAGAGAACTGAAAAGACATCTTTACCTTTGTACATGTACTATGCTGTAGGGAAAGCAGAGAAAGATTCAAGGGACCCAGAACTTTCCAGGTGCCACAGTAGGGGCATGAATCTACCCCGGGGTCCCAGCACTTTACAGGGGCCACAATAGGGGCATGGATACCCTGGCAGATTCAGGGGGGGCACCACTTTATAGGGGCCATAATTTATATAATGTAAGGGGGTGGAGGCCCCAAGGTGATATTTTGTCAGGGGCCCTAGGATGTGTAGATACTCCCTTGTATTTAACCACTAAAAAGAGAGAATATGAATCAAAATCAAATCACTTTAATTGTCACATCACGTATCACTAGTAGACAGGTACGATACACGTGAGTGAAATGCTTGTGCGAGGAGCAGGCATAGTATGACACAAATTAGCATGTAATAGAAATACAAGTGCAAATATAAAAACAAAACATTTCGCAAATCTGTGTATGTACAAAACTGTATGCAATTGTGCCGTAAGAATGTAGCTTTGATGTAAAGGCTCATCTTGTAGGAGAAATTAAGAAAAAAAATAAAATGAAGGAATAGGGTCAATAATATCAACGCAGTTCTCACTCAGGTACAATGATTCCATGCAAGCCAAAGAAGATGCAATGAGTCACTGCATGTCCGAATGGGACTGATTGTTTCCCATGGACTCTGGAGCAGAGCCTGATGGTAAATTCGATGACTGTCCCCAAAGTGCTGAGCCGCATTGCGTCGACAGTGTGAGAAGTGTCCAGAGTGCTCTACAGGCTTGAGTTACTGAGCGTCATCTTGGTGTGATCGCATGCCTTCCAGCCCGGCAAGGCATAATGATTCTTACAATGATTATCGGCATCCCTGTCGCTAACCAACAGGATAAGGCAGTACGAAAGGTAAAATTGAAAATAGATAATAAAATTAATACATGTACATTAAGGTAACCCTTAGGAAGGCTAATAGCAGATCGTGCATGACAGCTGATCTTCAGATCTCCAAAGCATGTCTGACATGTTTCAAAGTCCTAATTCCAGAAAAATTCCAGAGAAAGTATAGCTGCAGAAGAGGGGGGGTCCTTCTCTGCTTTCACCTCAGGCTTTGTCTAATTTCATGACTCCCATCAAAATGTCTTGAGTTTTTTGTGAAGTTTATCATTGTCTCGGACCACAGAGATGATCTTTAGCTTAGAGGACCTGTTGTTTACTGGTGAACCCTCAAACATGCCTGAAAATGCATGTCACCTCCCTCATGCTCACCATTTTTCATACTTCATACCAGGAACGTTTCCAGACAAAGCACTGGCCAATTTGACGTTCTCTCCGGCCTGCGCCTCTCACTGTTGGAGAGGAGAGTTTGCGAGTCCACAAAGCTTCACTCAAGCTGATTTTTCCCCCAGTAGCAGTAATGAGATACAGGAGTAGAATGAAATAATGCCTGTCTTTGGCAAGCAAAGGGCAGAGTCAGGACACATACTCTGCCAAACACAGTCCGCTCCCCTCTATTAGTTCACCTGGGCCTATGTTGCCACCTTCTGGACAATGCTGTCACTGCAGCTTAAATCATCTTCTTGACAAATACATCAACATCATACAGTCTGTCTACCAGGAGTGAGCTGACAAGCATAAACAGATGGGCTGCTTATTATTTACTACATGGTTATTGTTTCTGTTTGGACACTTACGGCGCTTATTAATATCAAATCTTTGCTTGCGATTCTGTGGTTCCCTTTTTTGCGAGACAGCTGCATCCAAGTACACAATGCAGAAGCCAAACCTAACATTTGGTGAATTACAAAATAGGTTTATTTTTAATCTGCTGTTAAATATACAATGACTGGTAAGCATGGATACCATTTAGGGGCGTTGCAGTTAGGGTGGTACCAGCTAGAATTATATTTAGATGCATCATTTCATAATAAAACGCAGTAAATAATTTAAAAAAAAATCAAATAAATGCTTACGGCTAAACCGATGGTCAAAATCAATACTGGTTTGTGGGCTTATGGGGAAGGGTCCTGTTTTTCATGAATCTTTGATTGGGGGGGGGGGAGTAGTTAATCATTTGACACCCAGGCTGATCTTCTCACCCCCTTTT
The DNA here is from genome assembly GCA_019775915.2 of Cyphomyrus plagiostoma. Lineage (NCBI taxonomy): Eukaryota > Metazoa > Chordata > Actinopteri > Osteoglossiformes > Mormyridae > Cyphomyrus > Cyphomyrus plagiostoma. The sequence goes on along the minus strand of JABFEA020000017.1, from coordinate 7,301,776 downwards.
CGTTTGGAGGGGAAGGGACCAAAATGATGGCTCACAGCCTACAGTTCCTAGGAGTATCGACGGTGCACAGTGAGCGGAGAGGCTAATTCTGACCATGCACACGAATTACCGCGAGCTTCTTCCTTACCCCATTTGAACAACTGGATATTATTTGTGGGTGTAATTATAGCGGAGTGGCCCTCGAAGACACAAAAACGATCCAAACACACCCCTCAAATGATTCTCATGTGGTAGAAATTTGTGTCTGGGATCCTGCTGGACAGATTAGATGGCAACAGAGATCATCTGTGCGCAAACCTAATATCAATTTTACGGACATGGTGGCTCCCCAGAGCCATTAGGCATAGCTTAGGAGGAGGACGTGATTTAGCATCGCTGGTGTGGCTTCCCGCAGTGGCGAGAGTGAGTGGCGGCTCCGGGGCCCCAAGTAGAACAATTTCCTGGCGACCTTCTCTGACCTCTGCCTCGTCCATTTAAACCCCCCCTACTCCACTGTAAGGTATGACCCAGGGCTGCCAGCTGCATGCATATGTCTACTAATGGTTGGCAATGTCACCGAATGGTTAGGAATGTTATATATATTTGTTCATTTTCACCACAGTACTGTACTTATTCTCACGCTCACCCACTAATTTATTACCATCGTCATACTTTACCAGGGCTGTCAACTCTCACGCTTCTGGTGTGACGCTCACACTTTTAGACTATCACAGTCAGGCAAGAAATCTTACAGCAAATCTATATTATTCCATTATACACCTAAAATTAGCTACATCAAAAGCATCGGGGTAATTTGCAGTCCCTGGAGACTATTTACAAGGTAATAAAACTGTGACATACATGAAAATGCCTGTGCAGACTTGTCCCGAATTGAAAATTTCACTCCAGCTAGCTGACCAAAGTTTCCAACCCTGTGTTTACATAAGCAGCATGTAAGTATACCTTAACATCTTAAAGTATCACATACATAATACTTTCAATGAACAACACATGACAGTTGTAATATGCATCAATAACAAACACTATAGTCACATAATCTTATAATGTTTGTCATTAATGTATATCAGAGTTGTTAAAGTTAGGATGTTTTAGTGCATTTATATGTTGCTTATGAATGTTCTATGAATGTATTATGAAGGTGCACTGAATGTTCTATGAATGTATTATGAAGGTGCACTGAATGTTCTATTAATGCATTATGAAGGTGCACTGAATGTTCTATGAATGTATTATGAAGATGCACTGAATGTTCTATGAATGCATTATGAAGGTGCACTGAATGTTCTATGAATGCTTTATGAAGGTGCAGTTGATGTAAAGTTACCAATTGTTGTAAGTGACATCGTGTATCGTCTATTTTCGTCTTTGTGTATCTGTGTAGTATGTAACTACGAACAGTTTTTCTATAATTAAAAGTATTCCAGTTCTGATTCTGATTAGCCGCCTGCCGCTAATGCCAAGCGTGTTGCATGCAAGCACTGTCGAGTTCCAGGCACAGAGCTAGCAAGGCTAGCATTAAGATCAATGGGCGCACATAACAGTATGTTACTGAGAGGTCTCTATTGTACAGTTCAGATGTTGCAGTGCTGGGTTTCTCTATGTCCCTGCTCACTACACTCCACTATGCTCTGTAGGATTCCAGTGCTATTATCTCCATCTGCCCCACTGCACTACATAGAACTTTCCATGACGTCCACTGTACAAAACTCCTATCTTTCTGAGGGGACTTGGCACAGTACACAGCTCCTCCTGTTGTCCTACACAAAGGCTAAGAGCCACTATTAGGAAAAAATCCTTGAGTTTCCTTGCAGGCCCTTTAAGGAAATCAGCCTCACTTAATCACCGAAAGCACAGCTAGATCTCATTACTTTCTCCAAAATACATGCGAGGAAGGAGTTTTGTTGCACATTGTTTGTGGCTAAGGTGATTTTTGAATACAAATCCTTCCACAGAATGGAAAGTACTGGATACTATGATGTGAAAGAGTACTGGACTATGGATTGCGTTACTATAAAACAGAATGACGTCAAGTATCATATTCCTGTTTTATAAAACAATTTAATACATATTCAGTTTTAACTAGAGATGTGTAAGCTTTGTGAAATAATTTCCACAATCAAATAAAAAAAAACCTTAATGATTTATATATTTAATGCCTTAACGGTTATGGTTGGGTACCATCCATCCATCCATCATCTTCCGCTTATCCGAGGTCGGGTCGCGGGGGCAGCAGTCTCAGCAGGGAAACCCAG
>JABFEA020000017.1:7275575-7288699 GCA_019775915.2 Cyphomyrus plagiostoma | reverse complement strand
CCCCCCCCCCCCCCCCCCCCCCCCCCCCCCCCCCCCCCCCCCCCCCCCCCGCCCCCCGGGGCCGGGGGGGGGGAAACGCACAATCGGAAACACCTGCCCCGTGAAGGCGATGTGGAAGCGGAAACACAGTGGAGCGAGCGCGATAGCATCGCGGTGTCAGGCGGAACCGCTCCAGAGGTGGGAGCAGGTGGCGCCAACGGCTGCGATCACACAAAATCCAGCACGTTGCCATGGGAACGGGGATCACAAGGCGCCACCCAGGAGTCTGGCCAATTCTGACCCCTTATCAAAGCATTAGAACGGGTGTAGGATATGGGGGTAGGGCCCTTATCCCAGCATTAGAATGGGTGTAGGATATGGGGGTGGGGCCCTTATCCCAGTATTAGAACGGGTGTAGGATATGGGGGTGGGGCCCTTATCCCAGTATTAGAACGGGTGTAGGATATGGGGGGGTAGATATTCGGCGGTCGCATTCTTTTCAGCACAAGAGGCACCCATGCATCTCCAAGCACAAAACCTGCTTCGCTTTCAGAGGTTCCTACTAAGCAGGGATCAGCCAGTGAGCAACCAAAGCCAAGCAACATGGAACATTGAAAGGAGTGATGTAATGCAAATGTATGAGAAGCAGAGGTTATCTGAATCTCTGTTCAGTACTAAGGTGTAACGTCCGTCACTTGATGAGGTGGACAGTATTAACATCATCTACACAGCTACCCCACAGGCATTTCTTAGAGTCACACATCATGACGGCCAAGTTGGGTGATGTGTTAATCTGTTGGATGTTTCAGGTCGATTGTAAAATAAAAAAAAAAAAACGAATCCCTGAGCTAAAATCAGTCAACACTGACAGGTTGATGGTAGGTGTTAAGAAAAGTCACACCGATCTTTCAGTGTTGATCTCCAGAAAGAATGTTTTCTCCATCTATCTACTATGCAAGTTAAGAGCAGATGCTTCCTGTTTGATTACACTGACAACTCATTCTTCAATGATAACACCCTCCTGATTCTTGTAGGTTTAAAAGAAAAAAAAAATCAGTTTAATGAGTAAACTACAAATACCTGTGTTTCATTGATGAGACGTACTGTAGCTTATAGATGCAGCAACGGAGTTTATTAACGAAGATTTCTCGTTTTCTTATTTTGGCTCCAGTATCATTGGGTTTCAGTCTGCAGCCATGAAGACCTCCTGCAATGTGGAAATTACAATGTTCAAATAACTTTAACAGTGTTGTCAGTCTTCAGTCGTGACCTGCAGCTGGTTTTGGGAACTTCAGAGCACTGAAAGTGTTCAACGTAGTTTCAGAAGGCTGCAACTAAGATATGGGCCTTTTGAACACAATTTAATTAAGCATCATTTCTTAGAACTAACCACAGTTATCAAGTCAGACAAGAAGAAAGCACCACGGAAAGCTCACGGCTCATTTACGACGGCGTTTTCTGCCAGAATGTGGGATCACTTTGCATAACACTGGCTGAGCTGAGCGACAGTGGGATGTTATTATGAACCCGATATTTTCTGATTTGTTTTCACATCTGGTGGTCTGCGTTTCATTAGTTCAGCTGCATAGAACGCAGTCGCTCTGTCACGCGCATGTTGCACAACCCGGAGAGGGTCTTGATAACACCTCCCCCACCCTGAAATCCCTCTTTAGCTAATTAATACCTCTGCCCTCCGCCCTCCTGTCTGTGGCCGCTGCCGAATTCACGCTCCTCCTCCCATGGTTTCTCCTCCTGCTGTTGAAAAAAAATTATAATAATTCAGGGGTTATCAAATCCTTTCCCATTCAGGGAAAATAAATCAAACCAAATCATGTCTAATGATTTAAACGGCAGCATCTTCTCAGTATCAGAATTGCTGGAGTCCCCTGACCAATGGCATGCAGCTCTGCCTAAGCACTAAAACTGGAAGCAGTGCAGATGATTAGCCCTGTATGCCTAAGTGCCGGTGGCACTGAAAGCTTGCAGTGGGTGCGAGAGACGCCAGCGGGTCCTTCCTGACAGTGTCGATAATGAGAGGTTTCACGCAGCGACAGACCTGCCCCACTGGCATCTTCAGTTGCACGCCATACTTTAAACGGTTAAGGAGAGTCTCTGTAGTCCCCACAATCCCAACACACCACAGATCCTTCCAGTCCATCCAGATGGAGATGGCCATTCTGCAGCAAGTAAGCATGCTACTTGTTCCTGGCCTGTTTTTCATTAGGTCCAACGTGATCAGAAATCGCAGCAAACAAAGTGCAGTGCACATCACTGCATCCTTACCAAGTCCTTGGCAGATCATCGGTTAGAGCAATATAACTGTCTTTCCCCTTTTCTTGTTAATGGAATACATTCATGCTATAAAACATATTTCCATATGCTAAGCACATTTTCGATTTGCAAGAAAGTGCAAAACTGAATTTCTCCAATATAATACCCATCGGGAAAATAAAAAAATCCCCAAAACCATATTTTCTAAAGCAAAAACTGGGAAATTGAGCAAAAGACGAAGCTGAATGGATCCACTTCCCTGAGGGTGATTCTGTGCAAGAGATGAAGCATGTTCTGTTGGACCTTCCTCATACACGCTACGGCTAAAGCAGGACCCACATCTCAGATGGTCCCCTTGACATGCATTACATCTTATGAGTATGAATCCCCAATGTGCAACGACGTCAGCAGCAGGTAAACCACAGTTAGGGAGTGTCTGTTAATTCACGGCAGAATGCTTTTGCTCCATTTATTGCCTTATCTTATGGGGCATTTGTTTTCTGAATTCATATGCTCCCGTGACACCATATCGGTGACCCGTGTCGACTGTCTACAACAGGGCACGTCTAATCTGGACCTCGATTCCAAATCCAGGCCTTGTTTTCAGCTCTCGCAGGTAGTTAGTTTAATAATTACTGATTCTGATTGGTCAGAGGCTTCACACATGACTGACAGGTAAAAGAAGGCTGGAAGATCAGCAGGGCTCGGACCTTGTGGACCGTGACTTAAATAGTCCTAGTCTATGAGCACCAGAGGTGGATAGTTCAGGTCCAGAAAGTAAAAATCCAGACCGATATTTTGTTTCAACCAACCAGTATTGTTTCAACCACAGTATTCTGTGACTGTGACTCTTTATACTCGACTGTTTGGCTGAAGCAAAATTTTTTTAACTTTCTGGACCTGAATTATTCACCTCTGATGAGCACAAACATGATCCCTGCTTATCTATGAAGCTCTGGGCCTTATCACAGGTCACAGCCATGTGAGGGCTGTGCCCCGGACCCAGACCTCTTCAATGGGGGCCGTGGGCGGACCCGCCACAGCCAGAACCAAGCCTCAGAGGGATAAGCCGTCAGCTGCATCTACACCCAGATAAAGGGCCCCCAGGGGCCCGCTGCTAGGAGACAATCGGGTAGACCCCGCAAGAATCCGGCAAGTTCAAAGTGGGAAGCGAAGCTGAACCTTCAACAAGGGCTTAGAGGGGGTGCCCCGGGATGCCATTCAGGACCATTATCCGCACGGATTTCAGTTGGGCCCGGAACATCGGCCCTGTCTCCTGCTCACTTCAGAGGGAGCTGGAAAAGTGGGAGGAGGAAAATCTGCGGAGTCTTTAATTAGGAAAAAATGTAGGGCCTTTTTATCACAGAAGGAGATACTTTATATAAAGCTCTGACAAAAGGCGGCGAGGAAAAAGTCACTTCTAATGCCCCTTTGATCGCTGAGCCGCCTTTGTGTCTATTTACTCATTCCCCGACTTTTAAGTAAACGCTTTAAGTTGGCCATAATTAGTAGGGACAATTCACTCAGAATAACACCAGACAGATTCCCGTCTAAGACTGTTTTTGCAGAATTTTTCATTCAACTAAATATAAGTCAATTCCATTTATGAATTTCCAAACATACCGACAGTGAGAGTTGTTATGGTGTTTTGCATACAGAATTCTAGTTAAACTGAGTGTTTTACGTTTTTAATGACAGCGCGCATTATTGGTGTTGAAATCTACAGTTTCTGCTTTTCATACGCAGAGCAGCTTGCTTATTTCGGCTTGAATGGCTGCTCTGGAACGCTCCTTGGTCCAGACACATGAGGAAAGTCAGGCTTCGGTTCTGCCGACACCACTTTCCTTCTTTATTTGGCCCGTTGTGTCACTCGCGGCCAGGCAGGCAGCCGATGAGCCGACAGCAGTTTGAGGTTGGCGGGGAGCCAGGTTGGCAATTTGCGTGTGTGTGGGGGGGGGGGGTGGCTGCCACAAGGCAATCAGCTTGATTGGTTCCTTCTTACCTATGAGAGTGGAAAGGAGGCCATTGAACAGTTCGACTGGCTCATTTTTATCTATGAGATTGAGGAGTAGATCACTGGACAGTTTGATTGGCTCGCTTTTATCTATGAGAGTGGAGAGCACATCATTGGACAGTTCTATGGGCACCTTCTTACCTATGAGAGTGAAGAAGATATTGTACAGTTGTATTGGCTTCTTCTTACCAATGAGAGTGGATAACACAATATTGTACTATTTGACTGGGTCTTTCTTACCTATGAGAGAGGAGTGCAGGTCATTGGACAGAGTAAAGAGGACTGGATCATATCAGGCGTAGGGCCTCAGAGGCAGCCAAGCCTGCCACTTCCCAACCTATTTCATTCCTTCCACCCTGTGGCCCACACACTAATGCGGTGCTTAATTAAAGTGCCTGAACCTACAGCCGGCTTGGAAAGAAAAGTAGCCTGCCGAAGACGTCGGTCTTGTGTTTTTTCCACGGAGAAAGGGGCAGACATTCCAGCCTTTATCCACAGGAGAATGAGGGAGAGTAGAAAAGAGCCAGGCATTCGGCTGGGGGAAGCCGCCATCTACTTATGTTACTGGGGCCTTGTGAACGCAAGCCGTAAAAAGGTGAGCCATGTTCTATGGAGAGGAAACTCCGCTACAGACTCCCTTTATTTACTCTAGCATGTGGTCACAGCCAGGAATAACACCAAGGGTCCGTATATTTTATTGAATAATGAAACACTTAGATTCAGTTTCCTTTTCTTGCCTGATGCCAAAGACCTCAGTCAGAAATGAGTGTGAGTGAGTGATACTCGCCGGGTCGTTAACGCGACGCATTGGGCCTGTGACAACCAAATAAAGCACAAATAGAATCAATTAAAGGTGTTTTAAAAAAAAAAAAAAAAAAAAACGCAATAAGACTACTAAATGTTTTTTTTTTCTTAGCCTTACAGACCAAAAAAACATTACTTAAGTTACACATTACTGTCCAGGGTGGCTACTGTATCTTTCAAAGACTTTAATTTGAATGAATATGAAAACAGAGGTGAGATCTTATTTATTTACATAAAACCATGATGGCAGATTAGGTTATATGCTTGTGTTTATAATAAACAGCAGTTTCCTGTCTTTTTTTATTAACTTGCCCACGGACACATTCCATTCCCTTTGCAATTTCCTGGTGGCAGCTTTTCTGACACCTTAAAATATTAGGCCTTTTTAAATTTTTACGTATTGGGTTTTAACGGGAATCAGTATATGGCCACACTGCGCCTTTAACGCCGTCGCTGAGCAGACTTTTGACTTCCCTGAAGCTGTATCATTACTGGTCACACAAAAGAAAGAAAATACCTTTCATTTGTGGAAAACGTACCAGAAACCTCAGAAGGCCCTTAGGTACCCCAGATTATACTTTGGTCAGAGCCATCTACATGACAGAATCGCTTAGCTTGCTGGCACCATGTGTTTTAGGCTGCCATGAATAACAGGCTCTCATTTCCAATTTTTATTCATAGTTTTATCTATGCAGTGTCCATGCAGGCCACTCATGGCATCTCCTTCAACAACAGTCCTAATTGGGATCATGAATACAGCATGAATCAATTGAACACTATATAATACTGAATATCTGTTTCCAAACCCGCTCCTTGAGGACCCCCAGCCGGTCCACGTTTTTGCTCCCTCCCAGGTCCCAGTAGGAGCAAAAATGTGCACGGTCTGGGGGTCCCTGAGAACGGGGTTAGAAAATGCTGCTGTATACTATATACACTGTAGCCGTTGGCAGGTGGAGCTTACAGCTGGCAGTGGCTCCATAAGTCAATTCCCATTCACTTAATTTTCATGAGGTGCCCTTGTCACCATACCTGCCCCAGAGCACTCCACATATACATACACACAAACCCAGAGGAAGGGAACAGAGTAACAAAACTCCCTAAACTGGGACTAGAAGGGGGTCTGAGGTCAACCAGTTACCCCCCCCCCCACCCACAGGCATGAGAGGCATACAATGAAAACAGCGATGGGGGTTTTATTGCACACTGGTATGTAAGCGGCATTGGACACTCGACAGCCTGCAGGTCTTTAGGCCGGTGTGTTCTTACATATATACAAAATACCACCTGTGAGCTACAATCAGCCACACCGCATGAGAATTAAAGGATGAATAGCGTTTGTCAGGAAGCACCTGGAGGCCTCGCAACCATCGGCGAGCTTCTTGTGCCATCACACCTGCTGTCGACAGGCAGGAACGCGGACAGACGGCCTATCTGATCAGGAGTGCAGATGTCCCCGGCGAAGAGCAGTGAGAAGAAAGGCTGGTTAGGTTTATTATGGAGAAGCCTGCAGTCAAGCAAGTCAAAATGCCCTGGCAAGATGTCAAGCCCTAGCTGATGAGTAAGTGGTAGATCTGCCCATGAGTCACCTGACTGTCCTGGGAAGTGTTTCCCAACCCAGTCCGCAGGGACCCCCAGACAGCCCACATTTCTGGTCCCTCAGGCTGAGAAGCGCTGGTCTAGGCAGTACAGTGAGAAGCCAAGGGAATCTCTCTGAGTGTGAACCCAAGGTCTCAGGGAAACCCCACTTCATAATACAAGAACACTGGACGTCCACGTAACACCTGGCCATTTCTGGAGAGTGGGACTGGATCGTGTGTCAGATTCAGGGTGATCCCAAGGTATTTTGTTATGTAATGGGTGCGGCAATGTGCTGAACCAGTACCAGTGCATCCTCCCTGACCTGACCGGACCTCATAGTGTATCTGCAATCTACATGAGTGTAGCTGCCAACACCTAGGGTGAACTCCAGTTAGATGGCAGCATGAGACAAAGGGTGACTGTGCCAGGACCACTTCCCTGCCAGCCAACCAGCCTAACAAAAGCTATCGGCAGTTATGCAACACCGGTGCCCAGTACTACTAATGTTTGCGCAACACTAAAGAGATATCATTGTTGCAATGTTTAGCTGTACATTAAAGGTGCACATTTACAGTGGTTATGTAATGCGGAAGAGTGTTACACATCTGTGAGCCCTCACTCTCTTTCTGATGGAACCATGTACAAGTACAGCTTCTTACATGGCAATTTTTTCTTACTGTCATTGCACAAATATGCCCTGCAAGTAGGAAAGACATATTGGAGGATCTGGAAAGGAATCCAAAGGGCCTGGCTGATGCTTCACTTTGTATGAGTCTGGTTGATGGCTGAACTGGTTTCTGCCAGTGATTGTAAGGCGCCAAAGATGTCTCTTTGATATAGAAGTAGTAATCAGACGTTCTGGTATTCACAGAGCATTGTCTGCGGAGGTTTGAAATGGTTGGCAAGTTCCTTTCTCTGGAAGTCACATACAAGGCGTGCTTAATGCCGAATCGCTGACTGCATCTGCTAAGATGATCCGTGAGGGATCTAGTGGGCCTTACTAAAAGCTGCTGTCAGATACACAAACGCGAACAGAGGCGGGGGCAGTGGATGAAGGGCCGCACTCCCCGTGACCTGCTGAAGACATTTCGGTCATATCTTGGGGCAGCTTCATTCAAAACGGCAGCAGAATGACAATTTCTGGGATCCAGCTATTACGGGGTTATTTTTTTATAGAGAATACTTAATGTTCATTTGGACCACTGTCAGAAACAGGTGATGGCGGATTTCATATGACAACGAGGGGCGATATCTCTTTAAGTTCTGGAATGTCTGTTCTTTCATCTCTACCTTTCTGCATCTACTACGTAGTGCAGCGACATTCACCCACTGAATGCGGTGTTCGGTGTTCAATCCTACCTATGTGTTTCTCCCAACATACACGAAAAGTTGGCACCTACACGGACAGCTTGGATGGGTCCCATTAATGCCGCCATGAATCGAATCAAGTTGTGGGATCCTTCCAGCATCCTGGAGCCTTTGCTCTCCCCACTCAGAACTAGTTTCCCCATCCAACCACTGGCTCTGCACTGTTTACAGAACAGAACCCAGGCCATTGCTTTCACTGAGACTCCTAAAGAGGTTCTACCAACCCAGGTTATCAAAACCACTGCAGATGGAATCAAAAGAACCTTCTTGACCTTATATAACAGGCCACTATTTTGAGAGTATGACCTCATAAGAACCTTATAGTCTGTGGATTTCACATCATCGAGTGTTAAACTAGAGCTCTCATGGAGATTGGGGCGTCCCTTTTTTGTTGATCGTTATCCAGTGCTTTTTCTCTCTGTTTTAGGTGTTTCCTTTTGAGGGACAGACATAGCCTCTGTTCAGTGTCATTCCATTCAGATTCTGGGGTGGCCCCAAGCCAACGGCCCTGTCGCTGCCTTGCCGTGCAACTGGCACATGTCGTTACCCTAGAAACCACCAGGGAGCAACCTTTTCCCCATCTTCCCATGCCTCTTGGTGCGATGCTCGTTACTGGAGCACGGGTGGATTAGCGGATCCCAGTGGTCCTGCCTGCTGGCATTTTCTCATACCATTTATATTTCATGGTGCAAATGCCCAGCTTATTCGCTACATATTTCCCACCATTTATGAAAAATTCAGGCTTTCAGATATAACTATATTTTTTTGTGTCTGCCTAAGATTGTGGAGCACTTTTTTTCCATAGCTCAAAACTTTCAGCTCTCATTCCACATACCCAACGCAATATTTATCTAAAGTGAGCGTGGGGAAAGGAGGGGGGGTGGAGAATCCCAGACAGCTGTGGAGCCAGAACCTATATATCCTGAGTCCCTCCCCAGCCCAGGTTCAAGGGCCCATCATGCTGCTTCAGGTAACGTATGTCATCGTGGGGGAGCGCAGCCAACGTTCCTGGCACTCGCCGGCATTCAGGATCCGTGACGGATCCGAATGGGAACTTCTTACTGGCACGGCAGGCAAAACATATAAAAACCTGCCAGCTGTCGTGGCTGCAAACGGCGATTCTGTTTCACTTCCTTCTTTTTGGGCCAATCAGAGTCACCCTGAATTGCATCCAAAAACAGCGTGTTTAGCCTTGCAAAAGGAACAATGGCCATGTTATTTATTTTCTAGCTGGAGGTTGTACTTAGAAAGGTGTTGATAATGCTCTACCCAGACATAGCACAGCTTCAGACTGCCCGGTTTCATTGTACACTCTCAAAGGCTTTGGCTGTCCAAGTCAAATTCATACAGACTTTTCTGAAAATACCTTTGCCATGTTATCACATTATGAAATGTGATAAAATGGTATTATGAAATACCATTATCCACACCTTTACTGCTAAAAAATAAAGATACTGATATTACTACAAAGTGCAAAATATGGTCTTGATCACAAAACAAGTATTGAATATCACTATGATGATAGCTAAAATCTCATTTGAGATACTGAATTGTGTACTATTCTTGAAACAGAGTATTAAGTATCACATGCCAGTGGTCAACTGACCTTGTCGTCTTTGCTGAAAATGTCAAATTTGTCGTGTGTAAGTGACACCAGTGAAATGTGACCCAGTTAGTGCAAGTGGGACCTCGTGGCGACAGCATTTAGCAACCAGTGGGTAATCACCCCTCAGAAACTGCCCTCCCCATCATGGATGTGGCTTGATGAACTTTATCCCCCCAGGGGGCTATTACTAATCACTGGTGATGCTAACAGTGGTATCTTCATAATATAGATATATTGATAATATACAGACAATGAGTCTAAAGACACATTTTTAACATTCTGCTAAGTCATGTCATTTACTATTCTTTTATTCTACCAGTGACATATATAAAACGGGTACCTATTGCATGACGTGCACCTCCCCCCAGTAGGAGGGTACACTATGAATGGTGAAATCCTAACATTTATTCAACTAATATTTTGTCAATTACAGAGGCAGGAACTCGAGAGTGGGGTTGGCACATTTCTTACAAATAGGAGCACCTAGATAGGAGATTATTTCATCTGCTTTTCTCACATATATACAGGAAACTGCAATTCGCAGTGGGGCATCATATCTCATTCACTTCACTGGAAGGGCACCCATTAAAGATATCATTCTCTCCATCACGAGGGCATGCATCATGTTTGTTCACTTGGAAGGGCACTCCAAAGAGCACTTCATCATGTTTGTTCACTTGGAAGGGCACTCCAAAGAGCACTTCATCATGGTTAGTCACTTGGAAGGGCCTCTTGGAGGGCACTTCATGAGTCGTTTCCACCAGAAATGGCATCCGCAGAGCTTCTCAAGTTTACCTCACTGTAAGGGCACCATATATGGCACTACATGGCATTTTTACCACTGGAGGAGTATCCAATAGGACACATACGATTGGACACCCTATACCGCACTGCATCACATTGTATCCCTTGTACGGGCATCTACTTGGGCACTTCATCATGTTTACCCATCACTTAGCTGTCACAGCATTGTATCCCATTCTCTCTTCAGAAAAGGGCACTCTTTGGCGTGGGTGATATAGAGGGCACTTCGTATCGGCACCCTTACCCATCGGAAGGGTACGGTACTCGTAGGGAGCGTTTAGACCATTTTAAGGGCACGGTATATGGTACACAAGATATAAGGCTGCCCAGTAGAAGTGCACTCGTAGATGCCACTACAGCAACAATAAGCCATGGGGACACTCAGGGGGTTGGGGGGGGTGCCCCCCTGCCCCCCCCCCCTCAGTCCACCAGTGGCTAAATGAAACCTGCAAAGAGTTTGACTCTGGATAAGCTATTCGCCCTTAAATTCAAGCCTCATGGCTCTGCCACAGCTGAGCATGTGTGACAAGATAAACAGAGCTTGGGGGGGGGGGGGTCTTTAGGCCGATGACCTCTGCACCTGAGGTCAAGGCTCTCGGCGAAAGGTCACTGTCGGGCCCCCCCTTTAAAGGACATGGTTTGTCTCGGTCGGTCAAGCCAAGATCCCAGCTGCGCGGAAAGGGTTAGAATGTTAAATAAGTGGCCATATGTGAGGGCAAGTGTATGTGTGTGTGGTAACGAGGAGGGGGGAGCAGTCCATGAATGTTGCTTTATTATTACACATTTCAGTAGTGGTACATTCTCCAGTTGTATTGACCCCGTGGATTGGGTTCCTGTCTAAACAAAGTACAGTTCCACAGCGGAAAGAAAACCAACAAGTCTCTCGGCTTGTTTTTCTATCATTAATATATAAGCTTGCATAGGTCATGGCAATATTTACTCAAGAACGGAAGGAAGTAATGAAGAACTGGCCCTGAGCTCCCCCTGAAAGCTGATAAGATTTTTAACCCATAATTAGAAGGCAGCAAGCTCGTGTGCTTCAGGGCCTTTGGCAGATTCAGCGCAGAATGTCCTACTTGAAAGGTTTTATAATGTTTGAATATTCACAATCTTCACCAGTAATGCATTTATCCTGATTTATTATTTTTTTGGCTGAATAATGAGTCAATTGTACGACCAGTAAACAAGACTGTTTTTCCTGAAATATAGTGAGGTTGCAGTTCTGCGACCATTGCGAACAGCAACCCTGCAGATACATAACATTTATTCAAATAGACGCTACAGCTAACCAGGATTGTCACCTCAAGCGTTTGACAACACCGTTTCTCCAAAGTCATACTTGCAAATTGCTCCGCAAGACAGCAAACCATTAACCACTGGCCCAGCATGCAAAGGTTCAAAATAAGGTTTGCATAGCCTAAGTGGAGATACAAGCTGCAAAACCTTGAATGAATATTTACATCTGACATTTTAATTATTTAGCACAGATTTTATTGGTCACAATGGTCCTCACCAGGAAAAGCAGTTGGAAAATTAATGGCTGGATATTTTATTGTTTGCCGCTTCGATGTTCCAGGACGTAAGTCTTTTAAAATAAAGATAACAGCTTTGAGTTGGCGTCTTGAAGGTCCGACTGCCATGCATCTAGGGCCTGAAACCTCAACAACAATCTGTGGGTTTCTATTGGAAAGAGATTTTAGATGTGTAACAATTTTGGTCTGATAAAAAGGGCCATACAACATGGTGTAAAAGTCCCCAAAGGGAATGTTTAAAGCTGTTTATCTGGCTAGTAAATGTATATTTGCCCGAAACAATTAATGCACTTTAGCATTCAAACATATGGAAATTCACAGTAGCGCGGATAGAAACTAACAGGAATTTCTTCTGTTCTCCAAAAAGTCACTGTTATATTGTTGGGGTAGTTAGATAAACACGGCTTCAGTTCCCAAACCTCTCAATAGGAGCAGCTCAGGTAAATAGCATGAGCTGAGAGTGTGTTGCGCTGCACCCACGACGAACCACCTCAGGGATGAGACCCCGAGTGCAGCCATGCGGCAGCTGATATCTCAGCACCACACTGGTGCAAATACACACTGGTCCAGAGCACCTCAGCCATTCAGATATTTTCTGAATTTCACCACCAGCTCACCTAATTAATTAATCAAATACGTTCGAGAAGGTCAATGGCGTATTGCAGGGGTGGCCAACCTTACCCGCAAAGGGCCGGTGTGTGTGCAGGTTTTTGGGGTAACCGTTAGGTCAGCTGTTCAAACCCAGGTGTGGGGACTCTTCAGCCAATCAGTCGTCTAATTAGTAATCTAATTAGGGAGTTGCAGCGAAAACCTGCACACACAGCGGCTCTTTGCGGAGAAGGTTGACCACCCCTGGCGTATTGATTAGCTATATGATCTGTGCTAGCGGTTGACATGAAAACCACACAGGTGTATTGGACGATCGCTGCAAATACTGGGCTGGCTTTAGGAGAGGATTTGAAGTGGCTAAGCTGACACAGATGTAATGTCATAGTTTTACACCGGTGTGAAGATCATTCAAATGTCATTTCCTTTGACTGCCTAAGACTTTTGCACAGTACTGTTGTCTTTCCAGAACGTCTGAATGAAGACAAGCAACTGAAACGCCAAGCAGAGTTAAGCAGTTTCTTTCGCTCTGTTGCATCAAAACAAGTCGGGGGCTGGGAAT
>JABFEA020000017.1:7255241-7275456 GCA_019775915.2 Cyphomyrus plagiostoma | reverse complement strand
GCCCTGCCCCGCACCCGAGTTCCTTCAGACTCTCAACTGCAATCGCTCTTCACCCGGGTGCGGAGTGGAGGGTTGCAGGGGCCTGCATGTTAAATGTGACACAATGGCAATCTGGCAGCCACTTGTGACGCCCCCATGTGCCCTGTCAGCAGTGATAGGTTGTCTGAATGAAGAAAAACAGAGGCACAACAGAGCATGCTAATAGAGTTATTGTCGAGGGATTTCGGCCTGGACGGAGACTCACAGAAGGAGCCTTTTCAAAATGCAAATACCGCATATTCCCCATTAGCCGCTTCAGGCATCGTATGTTTTTCTTACACATTCAAGCCAGGTGATTTTCCTCAACACATGAAAAAGTCAAAAACCTAATCTGTAAGCAAATGTTCAAAAAGGCTCATCCTTTCAGCTTTTTCACATCCACAGCCATTCACTAAATTATTTTAAATTAAAATTGATTTTGCCTATCAAAAAGCATGAAATACTTTATCTGTTTGCCTTTGGGCTAATCAGTATTTTTTATTGATTTGTTTGCACTGGGGAGAGTTTTTTTCACATCTGTTTCATGGAGAGCTATTACCTAGGAAAAAAAATACCAGTTCAAATCCATAAACCTTGTGAACTGGTCTCAGTTAACATGAACTGGACTGTGGTATTAACCAGCACTGGTGGCTCCAGGGTCAGGTTAGTGAGGCTTAAGCCCTGAATCTTAGCAAAGCCCTGGATCTTTATTACCCATGTTTTGTTCATTATAGGTAAAAAAGTATAATATGATTGTGTCGCCACGAAACACCATTCAGAGCCATAATGGACACAGATCTGATAGACAGACCCAAGTGCATAAAAAAACAGCAAATGTATCATGTGAAATACTTTGATGCAAGTGACATAAATCAATGAGCCCGTCTCTGGGCCAAAGCCACAGGGGTCTTCAGATCTTAACAACGCCTCTGTTAACCAGTATGGATACATTACGGGTACTAACACACAAATCAGGAGACCAATTCAACTGTCCCAGACCCTTCCCATACCGATTAATTAATTGTTCACCAAAGCTGTCACAAAGGATCTCAATCCTCATCTCTGGAACCTTAGACCTATGGAAAATGTAATACGCTAAGAATCAGGTATCAAAAGAGAAGAGTAAGAGGGAGGAACCTTCAAGCAGGGGATCGCCAATGAAAGATTACAATGACGCAATTACTTGTGTCAAGACCAGTTTTATCAGTGGGCCACTGCAATACATACATTTTATAAATAGTAATAGTAATAACTTGAGTTTGGTTTCCTAAAACAGTTTCAAATCCAAAGGATAAAATAGAAGACAATTCCATGTATTTCTTAAAAATAATAATTAATGATATACAGGAAAGCTCTAAATTATGCTAATCCGAAATCCGGAAGTATATATATATATATTGTGGAATCTACATCTTAAACCAATATACACGTACTGTGCAAAAGTCTTTCATACTTGGCTAAACGCGTACTAGCGGACGCGTCCGCTCGAACGTATATGACACTTTTCACGTCATTGTGCACCTCCGCAGACAAACGCGAAATTGTGTTTGCCTTGTCTGTGGGGTTTACAGCACGTATGCGCGTCTCTGGACGCACTGCGTATGATCGATTCGTCCACTTTAAATACAAACATGGATGCTTTTGACAAGCGCTGGGGTACTTTGTAAACCCCACAGACAAGGTGATAAAATCACAAGGTACTAAAAATGTTACATACATGTAAATGCATGTGTATGTGTGTAGAGACTCGTCTCGAAAATCTCACGCTAGCCAGCTGACCAAAGATGGCAGCGCTGTGAGCTACTTCTGAGTAAAACACAGAGAAACTGACACAAACCTCAGTACTATGGTACATGTGCAGGGAATATCATAATAATAATCTATATAATTCTTCTAAATAAAGAAAAATACAATGTGTGCCCATGTGCAAAGAACGCGGCTTGAAAGGAGAACTATGAACGCAGGTGTCGCCCTTATGTGGAGAAGTATGAACCAATCTTTAGGCAGTCAAAGAAAATAAGTAAATTATGTGAGCTGATGGTGAAATTGAACAAATATGGAATGGCTGAGGTGACCCTGAGGAGCTGAAGCTGTGTTTATCTAGACCTCCAACAATAAAACATGAGTGACGTTTTGGAGAACAGAACATATTCCTGTTAGTTTCTATTGCATTACTGTTAATTTGCACATGTCCAAATGTTAAGGTGTGTTTTTTGTTTCGAGTAAATATACATTTACTATCCAGATAAATAGCTTCAAACATTTCCTTTAATTGCATAAGACTTTTGCACAGTACTCTATAGTATCAAATGGTTTCAGCTGGTATGAAGTAAAACTAGCTGACAGGGAGTCCACCGTACAAAATAGAGGGCTATCAAATACGTATAAAGCTATTTACCCAAATCAATAAACAAGTTCAACAATACCCCATTTGAAAATTCCAGTACTGGAATACTACTGGAAAATTCTGTGTGAACTACTGCTTAAAGTAACAGAGTGACGTGGTCGACTGTGCCAGTGGGATCCAGCATCATTGCTGTTCGAGCAGCAGAAAGAAACAGAGACCCAGGCCTTAAAGCACAGTGGCTTCATCATCACTGCGGCCCTGCAGAACATCAGCCTGTCCGGAACATCACAAGCGAAAGGCCTCGTGCCATCTGTTGACACAGTCCACGCACAGTGCTGCCCGACTCCCAGATCCTGTTCAGGAAGCACTTAAATCCCGTGAACAGTGGTTCCTGGGAGTTTGTTTATGCAGAGCGTTGCGAGCTCGTGGGCCATCTCTCCTCGCCACGGCCGGCGCGGTGCAGTCATGCACCCATCAGATAATGTGGAACATCTGGGAGGATTAGGGGTGTCAAGCCAATCAGGGCCTCGCTGACAGATCATAACGAAATGCCATTCCACAGCTGCAGCAGGAACTGCTTTCCCAGAAGACTTTTCTAATGAGCTGGCCCATTCTAACGCACTCGCCATGGAGGAAACACACAGAAACTAAATATGACCACCTGCTCTAAATGTCTCTGGATATAAATCTTGGGTGTTGGGCTCTGCTGATCCATGCAGGCTGGAAAGAAAACATTGGCACTTTCTGGATGGCTGACAGATGATGTTGAGGATGGGCGCCGGCCGATGAGACTGGGGTGGAAAAACCACGGCAACACCTTGAATTTGGTGCATTAACTGATGATCAACCGGGCTGCCGCTTCGGCCCTCGTTGGCGCTGATGTGATGTTGACCAGCTGTTCCACAGGCACAAAGGCTTTTAGACTTTAACTGCCGGGATTAGAAGCACTCCTTGGACGGCTTTCCTGTTCTGACACTTCGAGTTAAGTGGAACGGCGGTCTAACTTCCCATCACTGGCCATCGGTTCATCCACACCAGCTCAGAGTAATAAGTCACAGCAGTGCACTGAATAGGTGGATACATCAACCAGATTGTGTTCAGGACAGCACATTTACACTGTTATAACTGTTCATTTGACAAAAAACAGTTTCGACTAGTCACTTCTTTCTGGTTAATTGCAGCCATGCTGTACAGCATCCAGGAACCCTACCAACTAACTAAAGATCTTCAGTTGAGGGAACACCCTGTAAGCCACCCAAAAGACACGATGATGGCTGCTATTGTTGATCCATCTTCCTTAAATGCTTATCCAGTGTAGGGTTGCATTAAGGCTTCAGACTATCCCAAGAAACCAAGGACACAAAGTAAGGGAAGGCCTAGACAGGATTCATGACTGTTACACTTCATATCAAAGTTTATTATATTTACCCATCTCCAGCCTGATGAATGAATGTAAGCTGACTAGACTCACAGTACTATGCAAAAGTCTTATGCAGGCAAAAAAAAAGACATTTGAATGATCTTCATGTCAGTGAAAAACTGTATTATTGCATCTGTCAAATTGTGTCCGCTTAGCCACTTCAAAGCATCCCCAAAGCCACCCAAACAGCCAAAACCCCCATGTGTTGTTCACCTCAGCCACCAGCACACCTCGTATGACTAATAATAATAAAACTTTTCTTTTGACTGCCTAAGACTTTTCCACAGTCCTGTATGCATAAATCATTCTTGGTTTCAAACAAAAGTATACAGAGGAGTAAAATAGTTAGCAGGACTGACTTAGATGAGCGTACCAGTACAGGATGAATGCAGAGTGCTCTGAGGACATACTTGGTGGAACACTTCAAAGGAGAATCAGTCCACTTTGGTCCCCACCTCCACATCCACAACCACCCAAAAAAAAGAACAACATCATTGTATCATGGACACTTAAAGGCTAGTCATGCATAGTCACATGTTGAACAGGCGGATGTGACTGTCGCAGACAAGGAACCGTGCTTGGACACAATGACACGATAAATTTAGGTCCATCATAAAACACATGTGCTTGTTTTTATTATTCAGGAGCAGGAACACCAACCTTTGTTATGTTATGAGTCTATTTATGGAACAAAAACTGACACCAGTCAATGAGTTACAGTCTTAGGAAGTCCCATTGTGGAGTTCCTATTAGCTATGCTCACATAAATGACTGAAATATGTTTTCATGGTTTGCTACCTGCTCTCTGTTTCACAGATTCTCCCTGTTTGCGGTGACTATATTCAGTGCCGTACTTTTCAATCAGCAAGCCTTCAAATACCTTGACTCTCATAGAACTGCACCACTTCTCACTAACATGCCTCCAGTGACCTCTACCATACTGAAGGATTTATATTCCCATTAAACCACAGGATGGGATAGAGTCCACTGACTCTACAAGTACCTCCGTCGTAGACCAGATAAAACCACATGCGTACAACTGTAACTGGTAGATCTAGTACCATGTCAGGGCCCACGTAGCGTGTCTCTCATATTGTGTGGGTCCCCCAGCGTCCCTGTGTGCCAGTGCACGTATATTCTCTATTATTTTTATTTATTAGCTAATATTCTCATTTTCCTCTCTCCCTCATATGTTGCACGTCTTTTGTTTCCAGTCTCTGCACTTTATTTGTATATGCACTGCGCCATGGTCTGTTCCGGCTACTGTATGCTGTGAATATATTAACTGTTGTGGGTATAGATGCTATGAGAAAGACGACCCACTTGACTTGACTCGACTATTGGGGAATAGTTTAGTGATATTAACATTCCTTTGTTCTAACGTTATTTTAAAGATTTACAATGGCCAGCTTGAACGCTAAACACGTTCACAGTTGCTTCAGTAAATTCTCTGATATTCTGATACAGAAATTAATATGACTTCCACACAGCATAATGCACTATAGATACTTTGACGGTACAGTACAAAGCATCCTTAATTCTTATACTTAATTCTTATATTTAATTCTATAGACCATTATGCATTATGAAGGTATCTAAAGTGTATTATACATAAGAGCTTCATTGGAGCTTATGCAGTATTATAATCAGCACTATAATGCTGTCAATAGAAGATGCTGTAATGCTTTATTAATTCTTATACCGACCATTATAATGCATTATGAAGGTATCTGTAATGCACCGTAGATACCTTCACAATACAGTACAAAGCGTCCTTAATTCTCATACGGACCATTATAAAAGACAACAGCTTCAGGAACCCAGTTACCCAACATCGTGGTAACGCTGATGCTTTTGCCATAATGGAAAACTAAACAGGCTATTTTGATAGTAAACCCCAGTCAATATAAGTTACATTATTTCACTTTGTGAAAGTTCTGTACCGTTTTACAAGGTCCAGCTGTATCACGACAGCTGGGGCAGGTGGTAAATATGTCGATTTTAAGCCCTCGCATAAAAAAAATGCGTGCCATTAGAGTACTGTGCTACTTCAGAGAAGTGTGTGTGCGTGTGTATATGTGGGTCATGTACATATAACCAGATGTCCCCACAATGTGATTAAAAAAATGTTGTTATCTTGACATTGTGGGGACCATTTTTTCTGTACCCACAAGGGGAACTGAGTTTTATGAAAATCTGAAAACTGCAATCAAATAACAAAAAAAATGCCAAAAGTCTTGTATTTTGTTTTTTGCTTGGTTACTAATGATTACAGGTAGGGCTGGGTAGAGGCTTAAGGTTGTCATTGTTGAGATTAGGGGTTTTCCGATAGAAAAACAAAGATATGGGTACAGGTCTGTGTGTGTGTGTGTGTGTGTCAATTTTTAGAAATGTTATAAAGCTCTGGAAAACTGGCCATGGTGATCCTAACTAGGGCAAAATGGCTCAGAGAAATAAACGACATGACATAACACTCAAATTTGACTTAGACACCTATATAGTGGTGAAATAAAAACATTTATTTGGTCCAGCTTATGAGGACACAAATTCATAACCCGAGCGTCCTCAAAATGCTGGTCGGTAAACTGGTTATGTGTCCTGATAAGCCCTATTTACAAACACAGGGATGTGTGTGTGTGTGTGTGTGTGCGTGCGTGCGTGCGTGCGTGCGTGCGTGCGTGCGTGCGCGCGCGCGCGTGTGTGCGTGCGTGCGTGCGTGCGTGTGTGCGTGCGTGTGTGTGTGTGTGTTTTCCAGGCCGTGCTGCCAGGGATGTTATGGAATCATGAGAGGGATCTGAGGAATATCTGGTTGAGTATGAGAGCTATGCAGGAAGGCTCTGGGTTTCAGGATCTGCCCAGTACTCCCCCCCCTCCGCCTGCCGCAGATGGGAGAACCTCCTTCCTCACACATCCTGATGCTGACAGGCCACTTCCTGGCTTGGCATACCTTCAGCCACCCCACCGCCGCTCATCCCCTCGGCATACCTTTCATTCCCTCTCCTCGGGGTCTGTTTCAAATGCAAATCCCTTTCAGATGAGGCGTACTGGTTACCTTAGCCGGGCAACTGCTGTTCAGAAGGCAACATCCGTTACTATGGTATGCCGAGAATTCAGTAAATTCACTTTGTTAATAAGAACATAAGAACTATACAAAACAGAGGAGGCCATTCGGCCCATCACGCTCACTTGGGGAGAATTTAACTAATAGCTCAGAGTTGTTAAAATCTTATCTAGCTCTGATTTAAAGGAACCCAAGGATTCAGCTTGCACTGCGTTATCAGGAAGACTATTCCATACTCTAACTACACGCTGCGTAAAGAAGTGCTTCCTTAAAACCAGTTTGAAATGTTCTCCTGCTAATTTCCACCTATGGCCACGAGTTCTTGTATTAGAACTAATGCTGAAGTAACTATTTGGTTGAACAGCATCCAAACCTGTTAGATGCTTAAAAACTTATATATATATATTAGACAAGATGATCAAACTTCTGTTTTTACCCTCACCAAACCATACAACGACCAGCATTTCATAAATTGTCCATGCATATTTATTTATGAATTTTTTTACATACTATCTTTTCATCCCTTCTCCAAATCTCATATCCAGTGAAAGATTAAAAAGTGTTTAATCCTACAAATTCTCTTGCTCGTGTCGTATCTGGTACTACAGTAACATATTAACTATTATAAATCCATCCATCTTCCACTTATCCACAGGACATTAACTATTACAGTCTCCATATAAAAGATAAAAATTCATGACTCAATATGATTTTATGGAGAAAAAAAAATGTAAAAACATGTGCTTGCAATTAATAGATTGTCCCTGCAGATTTTCCATCAATTATTCAATTCGCATTCAATGCGCCGCGCTATCGGGTTCTGTAAATATCCCGGCTGCAGCCTTCGCTGGAGAGGGGCCTGTCCGTGACTGGCGCAATGTGTGCATGATTACGAGCGCAGGCCCAGCTGCACGCAGATATGGGGGTCAGACAGGCGGTCACCGCCGGCAGGGCATGTGGTCATTAAGTATGGGAGAACACCACAGTGGCTTATAACCCGCAAACCCTGGAGCGACATTAACTCTGCGCTAAAAAACAAATTGCATTAGAAATATGTGCACCATAAACTCCTCCAAACCTCATTGCATGTGAGGTGGAGCATGAAAGCACGACAAGGATCAGCTATAAAACGAAAATAGAAGAAAAAAAAAGACCTCGGGCCCATGGATGTTGGTCGTGCGCTGCGGGTTCGAAGCAGCGCTTCCCCGATCTCGCACCGAGGACCAATGTCGCCGCATCCCCCCATCAGTTCAAACGCAAGGTGCCTTTCATCTGTACAGTAACCCGTAGATTTGAAGTGAAACACAAAACGGTTCGAAAACAAAGACTTTCAGACATGTCGACCTTCGGCTGACCTCCTTCCACGAAAGTTGCTGTATAATGGTAATTCAAAACGTCGACGATAAACCCCTACATAGCAATACAGGGCAAGAGAAACCTACATCGGAAACAGACCGGAAGGTTCCAGGAGCAGCCCGAATCTCTCCCCTTTTTTTCCCCCGTAAGACATTCTGATTCTTCCTTTTTATCGGAGTAATTTTATCACGTGGGATGCCTGACGTGAATCTGTCAGATACTAATTACCCCCTCGAACTGTTCACTGTGTGACAGTGTAAGGGGTCAAGCTATTTTGATAAATGTGACAAAATCCTTAGACGTTGCCGGGAATATACAGAATGTGCGGCTCAGGAAGAAAATTCCTGGAATTTCTTTTGTTTGAGGATCCTGGGCAGGTCATACATTCTTCAGTGGTCAGGTACATAAACCAGTCTTTCACTGTTTGAATCAGGCCAGGCGGAGCACTGAGTTTTGGTGATTGTCTTAGTGCTGGGGAGATTTCTGCTTATGATTAATCTCTGATACCAGAGCCCTGTACGTTTAATTGCCAGTGAAACCATAACAAATGCTTCTGTAAAAATATTCACATTCTTCTACACGTACAGACATGTACTAATGCAAGGAAAACTTATAACACAGTATGACTCTTAATACTCCAATACTAGAACCCAATTCTATCCTATTATAAACATTGGAATGCATGTTTATGGATACTGATGACTGTGCATGTCCTGTGGCAAGGTATTATAGCGACATTATTATGAATTAAGCATGCATCCATTCATGCACCCATTATCCATAACCACAGACCCAATTAAGGTCCATAGTGGGCCTGAAGCAATTCTCCAGTAACATAGGGCACAGGCTGGGCCCAGACTGACCATATAGGCATCTGGTCACGTGACCCGGAGCACCAATTAGAGCCACCCCCTCCACCCCGGTCCCATTCATTGATGTGCAATTCATTATGTCATATATTTAATATAATTACATGTTGTCCTTTTAATACATGGGTCAAAAAAGCCTATGTGGAGTTTTTACATGGATTTCCGAAATTCGTGAGTCATCAGTCAGTTAACTTCCTTTCTTTCTGATGTGATGTCATGTGGGCTGTTGCCCAGGGGCACTTAATGCTCACGGTTGCCCTGGGGACATCTATGATGGGATGCCAAAAATGGTCATACATCATGTTCAAGGCTGCATTAGCTTATCTAAAGGCCCTAGTCTGATATGGCTGGGGGCTGATATGGCTGGGAGCTCTTCTCTCAAGTGGGCCACTTCCAGATATTTTTTTTGAGCCAAAATGAAACTAGAGAGAAAAAGAAAGCAGTGCATTGTGAATAATCTGGGGTGCTGGCAGTAAAGGTTGGCAGGGAGGGGTAATGGGGGTTGGTGGATCGAACGCAGAGACAGATTTCATAAACTTTGGTTTTCTATTCTTCCTGAGATGCGGTAATCCATGCCTGATCATGTCTCTGTCATAATTTTATGGCGGTCTTGGGAAAGGCATGTTGGCAATGTGAACAGGAAATATAGTGAGTGAATGAATGACTGAGGCATACTTCCATCCATCCATCCATATACCATACCTGCTTGTCCTATGTAGGGGGTTTAGAACCTATCCTGGAACAACCCAAGATGGGGCACCAACCCATCACTGGGCACACACACATACATACCATTCACAGACATATTCACACCCACGGACAGTTTTGCTGAGGCATGCCTATTGATAATAAGCTTAAAATGCTAAGGTGCCTGGGGTCCTCAATGTGAGGCATCCTGTCGTTCACACAGAGCTCTGGCTTGTCATGTGACCCCTGCAGGCACACCGCAGTACTGCACACATGACGCACCAGGACAATTCAGCATTGTGGGAGTCTCTTTGCGGTGATGGCCCTCCGTATTAAAGGAGCGCCTGGAGCCTCTGGGAGACACACACTGGGATCCAGATGTCGACCCCTTACCATGCCCCCCTCCCCCGAGAAGCGTGACCCTGCGAGTCACACTCTTCCGCAGCCCCCGTCAGCATGCGGGCCATCGATACAATGCATGAAAGGCCGGGCAGGAGCCGTGCCCAGCGGTGTGCCGCCACAGGTGTGGCCCGACCCAAACGGGGGCCGGAGAGACTGAGGGACGGCGGTACCACAATGGACTCCTGTTTCAGCTCGCTGAACGCACACAGCCATGAAGGCGACTGGCGGGCCCCGCTTGCTGGCCCGGTTGGAGGCAGGGTCCAAGTAAAGGAAGGAAAGGAGCTGCAGGGCAACCACCCCGAAATACTGTGGAGGAGCCGTTATTCTTCATTAGGACTGCATTCCTTCAGGGATGCGAACCTGCAACCTTCCGGTTTGTAAATTTTACGTAAACGATGCCCTGCGGTTTAAATAAAGGTTCGTCCCTGTCAGTGCCGAAGTGTCAAAGAAATGGAATATTTTGCCCGCTCGCCCAGCCACATTCGCTTTGCAAATTTCATGCCAGGAAGTGTAAGAACTCATCTCATCTGGATGTGTAAATACAGATGTGTGCAGGGGTCGTGTGATTATAGGGTGGGGAGTCCCCACAGGGGGCTCTCTCTATCCTTATTTCCTGGCACTGCAGTCACCTCACTGTGCTAAAGCTTCAGGTATGGATATCACTCAAACTTAAACTGTTACCACAAAATAAAAAAATAATAATAAAAAAGCTACGATTCTCCCAGTTATATCTCTGTGCTTGTCCAAACAATGACAAATTTGACAACCATATGAAGCCTAATGAAAGTTTGAAAAATGTAATAAATTAAGGTTTATTTTTGCAGTACTGCAGCTGCCAATGAACCAAGGCTCAGCT
The DNA here is from genome assembly GCA_019775915.2 of Cyphomyrus plagiostoma. Classification (NCBI taxonomy): domain Eukaryota; kingdom Metazoa; phylum Chordata; class Actinopteri; order Osteoglossiformes; family Mormyridae; genus Cyphomyrus; species Cyphomyrus plagiostoma. The sequence continues at coordinate 7,264,440 of JABFEA020000017.1, read as the reverse complement.
GCTGGTCATTCATTCTCAGAGACTCCTAGTGCTCTGACACGTACTGACAGGAGCCTCACCATGGGGACGTGTACAAAGTGTGATGAGACAACGTTTCTCTATTGTCCTGGTGCGATATATAGTAACATAGTAACAATGAACATCACAAGGTGCAAGGTGCAAACTGGCAGTAAGAAAAATATGAATGAATGGATAAATAGACAGTGCAGAGATAAAAGGTAATGTAAATTTTCATATGTTTGGGTATTAAGCAGAGTGAAATTGGTTAATAGCAGACAGTTAGTAGCATTCACACCAACATAAAGCGGCTTATGACACAACAAAGTGCAGGAACAGATTCAATACTATATCGTACAATAAATAGACAGGGCAAGAAGTCTGCACAGGGCTAAGCATCTAAAATGACTTCGATCTGAGAAAAATAAATATTACGTAACCACTAAGATTGGATAAGTTTTAGGTATTCTAATGGTGGGCATTTAGAGAAGGTGTCATGGGAAAGGACTGGCACAAATGTGGCACTTTTTTACCATAATGTTAAGGAAAACCAGTAAAACAAGGTGATTATAGACCTCAGCTAATTTAATTTCATCCTTCAATATACCCATCTTTCCTGAAGGGAAGCTTAAAATGACTGATCTGTTACCCAGGAAACAAATGATATGTGATCTGTTACCCGGGAAACAAATGATACATGATCTGCACAACGCCAGATAAAATCCCGCATGTCTGATGACAACCAAATGCTGCTATGACTTAATTGACTTAAGCTTTCTGTACAGTGCTGAGAGGTAAACAGTTAGCAGCTCACGCGACATTTAGGCTACAGTTGAGTGTCTGACCAGCAGTCAGTAGCAATGACAACTTTAACAGATATTAATGGATGGAATTGTGACTGCACCATCGTCCCCCACAGCAAAGCTAAGTGCTATAACACTTCCATCCAGCTACACAGCTGGGTGCTTTTTCAAGCAAGTATGACTACAACTGTTTTTTTCCAACGTGCAGCTGTACTTCACTGCTTTAAGTAATATTACTCTGCCCAGTCCAGAGCTCCAAGGGCACTCAGATAGAATTACAAAATTATTTATGAAATACAGCACACGTTGCTATGCAACAGCTGTCAGTTTTCACTGCCCATCTGTGGATCTTGCATGACTAGTTTCATGCTCACAGGTCAATTAGGTACAAACTTATATGCTAACTTGTTTTGTCATTGGCTAATGAATACAGAGTGGATACGTCCATTAAGACATTTGATTTAAAATAGCTGGGTATTGAAAGAGGAGGTCTGCCACCATCCTGTCTATAAGGTCACCTGAGTGAATGTCAGAATGAACTGCATGATTCAGTGAGTAACTGCCATCAGAACTGAATATGATGCTTTCACAGGATCAGTAAATGTAGCCACGTATCATCTCTGTAAATCAGTCATTCCAGGCCTTGTGGGCACTGCCGCGAAATTTGACCATGACACGGAAAACTTAGCGATAATCAGAAGAGACCCTGCAGCTCTTGCACATGCAGTGATCAGCGAAATAAATCAGCAAACGTGGTGGAAAAACTTATTTCTGAAATTATAATAAAACTGATGTATGCATCTGCATTAGTAATACACTCCAGCAAGATTTATGCAAAGAGGTTACAACCGCATTAATCTTTTACGCCCGAATGTATTTACCTAATACCCAGAAAGGGTGCAAGCTGGGTGATTTACAACATCGGTCAGTTTGCCCCACAACATTCCTCTGTGTCATTGTCTCCCCTATGGCGCTTAATTAACCTTCAGGTGTGAGTAAACCCGCCTCCGTCCCCCACACACACCCTTTGTTACTATGACTTTTTTAAGATTTGGAAGGTTGGGTTAAAAACCTGCCAAAGAAATTATGGTGGTGTTAGGTTTCTCTCACACTTCTTTTTTTTCTTTTTTTGTCGCTGGGAGCGAGTGTGTGGTGTTGGTGTACGCTGGAGAGTGTCACTTAAAAGGAGGCCAGGGCTACGTGTCTTAGTGAAAACGAGGCAGTGGCAGCAAAATTCCGGCCAGGTTCTGCCTTTGTGCTGCTATCACTATTGACTCGATTCCGCTGAGGTTTTGTTTCGGACGCCTTTATTTGCCACAAGCTACTTTAAAGCAGCAGGCTGACGGCGAAAGAAGGCGCTTTAAATCGAGTTGCTCCAAAAGCGTTCATATTTTAAAAGTGGTTTGTCAACTTCACAGCCAAAAGAATTATCAGAAAAGTGAGCGATTAGCTACCGTTTAATTGAAGCAATCTGATTTTTTTCATTAATTACGAATTTCCAAATTTCTTTTTTCCTGTTTTAGTGGAGGATTTTCACTCCAGGTCATATAAAACCTTTGACCTTGCAGGAAGAGGGTTAACAAGGACTGCAGCCGTTACTCTGCAGTTGCAGAATCAGCCCCTGAAAACGACCCCCCATTATCCCACCGCTCAATGTCAGGTCTCCAGATATTGAGACACAATTTCGAAGCTCTCCTTCCTGACAGATTTGTGACTGGAGATGATGTAGAACACTGCACAAAAAAAAAAAAACAAGCGTAAAACTATTTTCAAGGAAAGAAATTCATCGCTATTTTCATTATCATATACAGAGGTTGCTATTCCAACATACGATTAAGCATTTTACAAAGACTGCAAAGTAAATTCTTCAGAAATGAACAGAAATGGCAAAATAACAAAAAAAGACTACAACATATTTTAAGTAATAAGGAATGTTTTTTAGAGTAAATGCATTGTAAAAATGTGTTCCCGTTTTCTTGGTTAAGATGACATCAGTCAGAAACATCTACTCTTGAAGAAGTATGAAAATAAAACAATAAAAAAAATATTATGATGACAAATAATGCAAGTCACCCACGGACAGCACGTGTTGACATGGAATATCACAGTCGAAGTGACAGGTAAGACTGTGCAAGGGAAAAGTAGCTTTGACTATCTTACCCTGTGGAAGGAGCTCTTCTCTCGCGGTAATAGTAAGAGAGAGAACATACCACAGGAACAACTCCATTCCACACATAAAACCCCGACTTATTGTCTCTGAGGAAGCTTTTTTTTTAAGTTTTGCATTATATAAATCAGATTTACAAGCCTGTGATTGCCCTGTGTCTGTAGAAGCACATTCTGTTTACTATTTTTGCACTTCCATTCGTTGACGTCTTTCATTTATTTCTGCGCTGCATGCAGTTATTGGTCCTGTCACTGGTTTTAATGGCCACCCTCCCCCCTTTCAGTTGTACCCCCGCCCCTGCACACTTGTTTGATTTTTGCCTTTTCCCCCCACCTCCCCTTTCCACCCCACCCTGTTTCTCTCTTGAGCTCGCCTTTCATTTATTTGTAAGCTCTCCATAAACAAACCTCACAGCAAGAGGCTAGACCATAAAAAGGACTGTTTCTAAGATTTTTATATCCATTTACTGTTCATGTTAGCTGCCTTTACGACTGAGCTGGCTCCAGTGTCGCGTATTGCCGAGTCGGGAGCTGGGGCACTGGACTCCAGCCCGTCTCCTCGGAAGTTGTTTATCGTCTCGTAACCCTGGGGCCTTCCTTTCAACTGCCGTGCAGAATTGCGCTTAGAGGGGACCGGCTCCGAGCATTAATGCGGGCTCCGACGGTAATGAGCAGTCTGTGCCGGACTATTTTCATTTTTATAAATTCGCGTAAAGCCGTGTTATGGAGAAAGAAGCAGGTCAGGAAGTTTTCAGAAGTCAGAGAAGGATACAATTACAAGCCGAGTGGTTCATAAATGTGCTGGAGTGCAGGGGACGCTTGCGTAAGGCCTACCATGTAAGGCCTACCATGTAAGGCCTACCATGTCTGGGGAAAAGGATACGCATATATTTCTTATCCCATTATAGCAGAGGCCTGAAATATAACGCCAAAGTAGACATTATATATATCGGTCCAGGAAAGGTACACATATTTACATGCTTTATTGTCTGTGATGGGGTCTTAAGCAATGAGAACTGTATTGCTGGCATTGTGGTCTTGACATGTTTCGGAGTACATTTGGCCCCCAAGGGGTTGCTACAGGAAGGTGGATGAAAGTTTAAGGCGGTTCAGCTGCTTCGAACCACAATTTAAAAGCTTTGCGGGTAACTAGGATCAGGAACAGGACAGGGAAGAGGGAACATCCGTCTTGAACATCCCCTGCTGAGAAGATTTCCAGCAGAGGAGCAACTAACTGTAAACGATGGCTCAGAAATATACTGAATTCATTTGCGTTAGTATTTACCTTCCGCTATCCCGTTGTGTGTGATGTGGGGAAAACCCTGTGTTATTGCCCAAATGTAAAGGTTTTCTGGCATGCAGAAATGAGCAAAGCTCCCTTAGTCTGCTTGAAGTCATTTCCAGGACTCAGTCGGCCATCAGTTTGCCCAGAGTCAGAGGAACATTTGCAGAGGAGAAAGAGCCAATTAAAGCACTGAAATAGGCAGACAGACACACAGATAGATAGACTGGCAAAAGCTGTTTTATTCTTAAAGGAAATTCCAGTACAAGCCTTGTTTGTTTACAGTGAATATGGGATGAAGATGATAAGTCTCAAATTTCTCATCTATTTCTTACTACGTTTCAGATTTATTACAGTTTAAAGTGATAATAAGACATATAAAGTGATTGATAATTTGGATAAAAGGTAAATGACAGTCTTCCTCATGATACCCAGGTTACTATGAGATATTTGAGCAACCTCTGGGATACGGCTGACTAAGATGCTGTCAGGAGGAATTAATTAATGGGGCAAATTGTGGCTCAACATCAAAAGCAGTGTCTGCCTCTATTCATTCCCTGTCACCTTAAAACAAGGAGGATTTGTGACCTGGAGGAGGGGGGTGCATTTTAGCTGCCAGCATGAGCACCTTTCACCTTTCCCATGGTTGTTATTTCAGTAATGCCCTCTTAACCCCAACCTCCACCCCCCCCCAAACACATACATGCATCCACACACTCACATCAACAGTAGGACACACAGCCCAGCATGGCTCACCAAACATCCTTGGCCTGTTTAACCAGCAGCATTATAGCAAACTCTCCAAGGGAGCAAGTTTTGAGCAGATGCTCATCTCAACAATGTCAGTGCTGTTTAACCTTAATGCATCTGTATGAGATCCTTGGGGTGACCTACTATGAGGTTCTGGGTGAGGATTCCAGCCACAGAGGCCTCCGTGGTGTGAGAGCACCAGAGACATGGCGAGGCAGCGACACCCAAGTGTTACGCTGCGTTCCATTTCAACTGCAAAGTCGGAATTTCCAAGTCCCTAGTCGAAAATTTCAACTGGAACACTCCCTGAAGTCAGAATTCCGACTCGGAAAATCAGAGGAACCTCTGCAACCCCTACTACAGAATTCAAGATGGCTGCATCAACAAAAGCTGTAATTTCATACTGTTTATTAACATTTATGTCTTATTTGTGTCTTGTTAAATTAGTCATACGCACAGTGCTGTCCAACCACTCTCTGTGAACATGTTGCTACGGTGTTTATATGCGCGAAATGCCACATAATCCATTATTATTGTATTGCTGACAATGGCTAACAACGGACTTAGCTAGAACTGGTATTGTTAAATGGCTTTCCGACTTGGTGTACTGGAACATGGTTAACTCGGGTGTGATGTCATTCCCTGTCCCAATTTCCGACCTCCTAGGTAAATGGAATGCAGCAATATTTGTGCAAAATTTTTAAATGGTATCTTGCTGCGACCCTTCCGTCTGTCTCGGGCCTCACGTTTATGCTGCTCGCCCTGTGAAGTTTGTGAGAGGATCTGTGCGTGGAGCCCGACTGCCGTTTGGAGTTTAAACGCAGTCCAAATGAATGCGAACAGCCAACTCACTGACATGCCCTCTTTGTATTAATGGTGCTGTGATCTTTCGACTAGAACGACGCCTAAACACACAGACAGATTTTTCAGAATCAGGTCACACGAGGGCCCCTTCTGCAGTACCCTTCAAAATTCCTTTCCCAGAAATTCTCCTTTATAAATATTAATCTTAGACGTTTCAATTTGCCTTAAAAAAAAAAAAGTACCAGCCTTGCAAATAAATAATGGCATGTTGCATATATTTTAAAGGCGCTGCTTTCATTTACTGAGAACCCTGCATGCAATAGGTCGCCCTAAACTGACAAAAACACACATGCTAATCGCATTGATTAGCTGCATGTTCTACAACTTCTCTGCCAGCTTTGCAGAAGCAGGGTTCTGGTACCCGACCAATGAGTGGAATGGATTTTCAGAACATCTCTTTAAAAGGCTTCAATCTCCAACACTGCAGCCCACCTTAAATCCATGAAAGCTGCCTTCTGCCCACCTTAATCCTCCCCAGTAATATTTAACTCTGAGGGGTAATACTGCTGAAAAAACACGATAAGGGGTTGTTCATTAAAAGCTTCAAATTGATTATTTCCTTCCTGCCGTTTACTCGTTACACCGGTTTTCAGGTTTACTTCCGAACCTCTGGTACTCAGTGACCTTATCTCGCATGTAACCTGATTGCGACACCCCCGCCCTCCAGCCGTACGCACACACACACACACACACACAAAAGACCGCTCTCATTTTTCTTCTCTAAAAGCTTGTTGATTTTCTGAAATATAATGTAACTGACAGCCTGCTGGCCTAAGAGAATATTGATTTAATATAAAAGCAGTACAGCAGAAGTACAGTACTACTTTGCCATATTAAAAGTAATTAATTTCCCGGGGTCTGTAACTTTTATCTACTGCAGAAAAAGGTTCAAAATAATATAAGTGAGGAGAATTTGTATAAATCCTTAATGTGACTGTTTTCAAAAGGGTGTAGAGGTGTCCTGTTGCCTCGTGAGGTAGGGTGCAGACTCTCAGTGACCGTGACCATGGAAGATGAATGGACTGATGCTTTCATAGATAGACAGGTATTTTGATGCAGGTCTCTCAACTGCAAGGTGCATCTCCTCCGAAAATAACATTAACCGCTCACATGTCAGTAGTTATTCCATCTGTTAATTTATTATTATTATTATTATTATTATGCTGAACACATTATGAAGGTGCACTGAATGCTCTATTAATGTATTATAAAGGCATTTTGAAGGTACAGTTAATGTAAAGCATTGATCAACGTCCTGATTTTCAGCATTTCCAATTTATGTACTTTTTACTTGTTTGCACTAAGAGTACTGTCTTTGCATTTTGTCTGTTTGCCACTATCTGTATGCGCACTGCATTCTGACTGCTGTATGCACCAGAATTTCACCCAGAATCCCACTAGCAGGTTTCTGGACTGTGTGGAGAAATCACAAAATTACGCAGGGGACAGTATGTGAACTCCACACCTATGGAGCCAAGAAAAAACCTCAAAACCTGGTCAGCCTGCAGGCAGATGCGGCGTGTGGCATCTCCACACCATGCCCCATGAAGATCTTTGTGAGAAGCCCTGCTGATGTTCTTCCAGGGAGAAACAGAGAAAGTCCTAGAGCTCAATAAACCCAAAGAGAATACAAACTGAGAACTCTTAATATCTGTTGTTGTTGCAACCAATTGCAAAAACGTGGACTGTCCCTGAGGACCAGATTGGGAAATACTGGTCTATATGCTGAAGTGGATAGTTCAGGTCCAAAAAGAAAAAATCCGGACCAAGATTTTCTTTCAACCAATCAGTGGAGTACTCTGTGACCGTGACTCTTGATACAGAACTGGTTGGTTGAAATAAAACCTTGGTCTGGATTTTTGGGGTGGGGGGGCACACTGGTCTGTCATTAAAGCACTGCTACTGCCTTTAAGCTCTTTATGAAAGACAGGTCTCCCATCAGTGAAGACTATAAAGTAGATTTAATATCAGAAATTGAAAAGCTGAGCAAAAAAACTACAAAATGTTTTTACATCAAGGGAAAAAGAATCTAAAATTGTAAGTGTATTATTATTGTAATCAGGTATGACACATCACCGCACGGTTTTAAATTAGAACAAGAGAATGTGGTTTCTTTTAATTTTGCCAAAGGAAGTAGGATATTAACGGTAAAAGATATCGGAAGTGTGGTTTTCGCTGAGAAGGATTTCTTATACATAATCCACAATTTAAAAAAAAGTGAATGCAGGCTCATTTTTGTGTAATAGTCCAATGTACTATACACACACACACACACACACACACACACACACTACCAAACAATTGGAATAGAATTATCTGCCATGGTAACCCAAACAGTGCCAATGAACATGAGCTGTAAGGATTATGAAAAACTGGAGAATCAATGACACCCCGCCTAGATAAAGCTGATGTCACGGCTTCTCTATTAAAGGGGCTGCCAGTGGGTCACGTTAAAATTCTGCTGTGCTCTCAATGAGCTGTGCAAAGCAGGCCCACTACAGAAGCCCGAAACCAGGCCGGGCCACGGGCTCCACTACGCTGTCATTAGCTTGTTTTTGTGGGATTCTGGGAATTCCTGATAACGAATGAACACGGAGCGCGAAACGGGACCCGCCGTCATTGCGACCTGTCGTACGACCGGTGATCGTCCTCCCGTTGAACGCTACGCGAACATGTAGCCTGCATGCCAATTTGCATGGGGAGCGCTGTGTGAGTCTCTCACTGGCCCTTTAACGTAAACCACAGGACGGTAGCTTCGCAGCGAGCAAGACTTGGTAATGAGTAACCAATTGTTTGTGTGAGAGCACTCTTGGCAGTTAATGCACACATTTAGCAAATCATTGACAGACTTGTTACGCAAGCTTCCATTGGTAGCTAATGTGGCCTGAATGTCAGCATGTCAGCTTCACTCTGCTGGAGTTTTTGCCTGAAAGGAGGCCTTAAGTGCTGCTCCGGAACTAATGGACAATTTAATAAAACTTCCCTGCAATTTTAACATAAGTCTCGTATTCCTGTGGACATTTTGTTAGCACATCAATTCCACCTGTAAGACTAGATAGTTTTCTTGCAGGTTGGTGATATTAAAAAGATCCATGTTCTTATACAATGATTTTTTAACACTGCTATTAAAATAACGATTGGTGTCCCTTTCGTCTGCATCGTTTGTACATGGTTACCCATATATGTGTGTGTGTGTGTGTCTGTATGCCAATTATATATTCTTTTTTTTCTTTTTGAACTATACAAACAAACAAAACAAAAAGATAAAACAAGAAGAGCATTTTTTCTTAATGGCTTCCAAAACAATAAAGATCTTACCCCAACATTACCCCTGTCC
>JABFEA020000017.1:7231357-7245744 GCA_019775915.2 Cyphomyrus plagiostoma | reverse complement strand
ACCACTTTGTTTTTTTTTTTTTTTTTTTTTCTAAATCTTTTTCTCGTTTTTTTTTTTTTTTTTTTTTATTTTTTCTTACTCTTCGGCTCCCCCTTGCCTTCTCTTCTTGTTTTTTTTTTCCCCCCCCCCCCCCCCCCACCCCATACATAAAATTCTCAGCTTGAAGCACAAAACACATTTGGTTTGAGTTAGGTTTCAGTCTCCTGGGATAAACATAAACCGGTACGGTCTTGGTGAGCAGTTTTGGGAACGTGCAGATGCGGCCAATGTGTTTATTTATCATATAATAAATCAGGAATACACCTTTGGGATGCTGTATGCTCAGCTTCAGACCACCTACACGTCCTGCTTTTATGACAGGAAAGTCTGGGCTTATTAAAGTTTATTGGAAGGAAAAGGCTGAAAATAAAGGTGGTTGTTACTGTCGTCAGCATGACGAGCAGGGCAGGAACAGACACACCTCGCGGCTGCCGTGCGCTGTGATTACAAGGTAAAAATCACCCTGGGGGGGCATCATGGAAACTCAGATCCCTAACCCTGTCATCTTTGGCGTACGTGCACTGCGGACCAGTTCTGAAGATTTGGCGTTTTATAATGGGCTACAGCCCCATGACTGTCTCCGCATGTTCACAGTTAGCGTTACTCCTGTCGCCTTCCCCTTTCTATGTGCGTGTGACTGTTTAAATGGCCATACTGAGGATTATGAGAAAAAAAGAGGAAGCGGGAGGGAATCGCAGCTCGAGGGGGGTGGAGGACAGGAAGTCTGCGATTCGGTAAGGCAGCTGCAATTGCACAGGTAATTCTGGCTTGGGAACTGGGACTCTTATTTACAGTGAAAAGATGCACGCTGCATGCTTTTATCTCTCGAAAGAAAGCCAGCCTCTCCTCTTCACCTCTTTCACACAATCTCCAGAGCTTGGGCCAAGCAGGAGGGAACTCGGTCCCACCTACCTACCCCGCCCAGCTTCCCCCAATTTCCTGTTGTTTGACTCGAGTCGGCTTTGCCTAGGGATCACGTTACTGTACTGTATTTAACAGGCGTGTAAGATCAACAAAGCGCCTGGCTCTGGAATCTTCTCACAGAGGCCATTCTCCCTGCTAATGGCGCCCAGTTACCTGGCTGCAACAAAGCAACAGGATGCAGGTTCAATTTCCGCCCCATTATATCCCGACCGTGTCAACATGTTTACATGGCTGGAGAAGAACATGGCGACATTGCGGACCAGCAGAGCGACAGATATCTCTGCGCCTTTCCAGCTCCTCTGCCTTTTCCCCCCATATTACAAAAGTCAGGTACAGTTTTAAAATGTTCTTTTTTTGCACTCTGAACACTTTTGTGCAGACCGGCTTCTGAGGGTTTAACTGTTTATCAGTTTGCTCAGCTCAATATCTTACTGAAGCCTTTCAGGTTCAGTGACTTCCTCTGAAGCAGTGCTTCCCAATCCAGCCCTCAGGGACCCACAGCCGCTCCACATTTTTGTTCCTTCCAAGCTCCTTGCCAGACAATCCGCATTTTTGCTCTTGAGTGGAGAGCTGGGAGGGAGCAAAAACATGGACTGTTGTGGGTCTTTGAGGACCAGATTTGGAATCACTCTAAAGGTATAACTACCCACTGGGACCCCTCCCATCTTTATTTTAAAGCCAGTACCTTAACCATCCTTCTCATTATTCGAGAGCTGGCCCGCCCAGGTGAGTCGTCACAGGCGCCTGTTATGACTGGCTCCCGTTCAGGCCGCCACTTCTGGGGCCCGGGTTCTGGAAACTGCTGTCCCAGAACACCCCGCCCGATAGGGAGCACACAGTCCCCCGGGCACTCGAGGCCAGGCCCAGCAGCAGACGGGTGGCGATTTCACCTGCTCGCTCAATGTCACTGTGCTTCCCCTCGTCCAGGAGGCCAAAGACACATGGGGGGGGGGCAGCGGAAGTTGTGCGCTTTTTAGCTCAGGGAGAGACGTGCGTGAGGAATTCAGGGACACATGGCCTTCTGCTGGGGAGACAGAGGGCAGAGTCAGTACTCAGTTACCCGTCACTTCCTGTATGCTGAGGCCTGATGGGGACGTTCATCACCAGCCGCCAGTTACTCACGGGGTCATTTCCCAGCAACCCGTCACAGTGACGCGGAAAGTGCGGACTCTCCTACCCACCGCCAGGCCTGCTCTCCACGTGGAGCGCCATCAGAACAGGGTCAAACTTTCAAACACACGTCATCCAGAAAAATAGTAACATACATGAGGGAAAAAAAAAGAGAGTCGTGACTGACCGGTGAACTATTTTGGCACAAAATATGTTTTTCTTCCTTTGAATGAGGAACAAGAACTACAGTATGAATACCCACTAAACCACTGAAGACACACAATTTCATAATGTTTTCTTTCCACTTCCTGTCGACTCGGCTCACAGTTCACCAGCAATCAAGGTAGAGGTGCTAACGTCCTCTAACGGCCAACTATTATAAGACTGCATGTGATGTTAATGGGGATCTACCCTTTCTCACATCAGACCAGCAAACCCAGATCTCAGGCAGGAGGTCACAGCTCTGAGACTCCAGGGCAATGAGACACCAAGCTGTGCTGCATAAGTCTTCTTAAATAATTTCCACCATAACTTTACTATTCCTTATTTATTACATATTTATTATACTCTAATTTTGTCTTACTACTTCTTTATTCTTATGTTGGAGTCAACAACCTTACATTTCACTGCAGGTAACAGGTAATTCATGTCAGGGGCCATGACTTGAGCTGGGACAGGGTTTGTAATTTACCATTTCAACCATTTCAATTAAAAGGACCCCGATTTCACTTGAGCACTGAGTTCTTGCTGTGTGCTGATTGGTCAGTCTCCTATAATCATGCATGTGACACTAATGCTAATGTGAAACAGCTGGAAGAGTCTTTCAGTCAAGAAAATGAACTAGTAAAAGCACAACAAGAATTGAACCATTTAGTTGAACACAGGAGCCTTTCAGTTATAAAGTAGTGTGTAAAACCCAAAGTAGTTCAAGGTTCCCTCCTGACATGGATTAGGTGGTCGTCCTACCTGAATCCATGAATCCAATGATGACCCCTAATTTGAGGAATACAACATCCTTGTCTGATGCATCCAAGATGTATTCAGACTGGCAAAGTACCAAGTGTAACGGGGTTAGGGTCATAAATTGCAGGAATTATTTAACCGATCAATAACCAGCACCGGCATCATCATCAACCCTCAGTGCAAGAAGCTTGGATTCTTTGATGTGGGATCATGTAGACTGGAGGACGCATTCCAGCTACAGCAGGCCCTACAAACAAATATAGGCATGAAAAGTTTAAAAATGAGTTTAAAATAAGTTAAAAACAGCTGTGTCCAGCCAACGCTACATTTATGACAATAAGTAAGCTAATGGTAGATTGGTAAATTTCCCACAATCCTCTAATTCCTGCTAATTAGCATTTGCCATCTTTGGATATTTTATAAATAGTTAACACGCCATGATTGTATGCTCCACAGCTCTTTGTTGTGAGGCACTCCCAGGTAAACAAGATCTTCCAAACTTCCTATTAACCCTGACCATGATTATTGGACTGCATGAATGCTGTACCAATATAAGAGTGACAAATATTCACGTCCGCTAAGCATTCGACAGGACAAAGTGGATCTCTGTCTGTCACTTGTTATGTCACCTTTTACACCTGATTTAAGTTGCAGAATTGCACTTTTTTAGTTTTAGTAAAGCATGCTATATTTTCACTGATGCAGATTTTCCAGTGGGATCTGTACATGTCGTCTTATTGCACAGTGCTTTGTCACAGCTGACTGAAGATATTGTTTTAAAGAGCGAATGCCTTATTTAACGTAGTGATAGAATTCTGGTCCAATAACATATTTCAATAAACCAACAGTATCATGGATAACCCTGAACAGAAAAAGAAAAGTTAAAAACCTGTTTTCTCACTCTGAAACCAAGAATATTTTCAGTTTACCAAATGTGCTATTTGATTCCTGTTTGCTTTTGCCCACAACATTCTAGATTTATGCATTTCGGCGACACATTCTCAATCACGGTTGGTATGGGTAAATATAATTAAACATCATTGCTTTTATTTTTGTGTGTGTGTGTAAAATCCAATACAGCCCTTTAAAACCCCAAATGTCCATCCGCCTGGGAGTAACGAACGCTTGCATGCCAAGGCCCTGGTCCCAGAAGAGGAATGCACATGGAGCCCGGCTCCCCTTACACACTTGTGCAATCGCACATTCGGAGCATCCTGTTTATGCGGCCCGCCGTGCCCTGATTGGCCGAGGCCACTGGGCCTACCGCGGCCAGCAGCTGGGAATGACTCCATCGAAGCATGCCTTTCCTATGACAGAGGCTCACCGCGCATGTGTCCTCCCTGTGTGCACCCTGCACAAAGCGGCCCAGTGTGCCGGATGAAAAGCACACTGGGGCTCTGAGGATGGTGTGGGATGGCGGGGGGGCTGCCGGAAGACCACAAAAAGCCCCCCCGCCAGTGACCCCGGAGGCCATCTGAGATAATCAATCCACGACCCCCCAGTTCCGGACAGCTTTGGGCAAGGTCGGCGTGGAGTGCTCCCCACTTCCACAATATCAGATGGTAACGGTAATTCCTCTCTGCGAATGCGTAAGGCCAAAGGAATGTCTCCAGGCCACATCCAGGCGGTGCGGAATCTGTCGAAAATGTGTGACAGCTGTGAGAGTTGGCCGGGAATGAGTACGCGTGGGGGGGGGCTGCCGTGGGGGGGCATCGCACCCCCCCCCCAAAAACAGCTCTAGTGGCTTTGCTCCTCTACTGACGATGTAAAGCATACATTTAACCCATTGCCTGCCTATGCATATGATGTTTCTACAGACATGTATTTATTGCCTATCACCCGACGATGTCCATACTTTCTGTCCAATTCTCAGTATTTCCTGGGATCCTTAGACCCTAAGAACACTGCGACACTGATTGGATTGTATATCACGATAAAATTTTATAGGTACAAAACAAAACAGGTTTGTGATTTATTTTTGTATGCATCTGTGTATGTGCTTCTGTAAAACAAATATTTTGAAAAATTGAATATTCCGGGCCTTCACAGCATGCTGACAGCAGCCTGGCCCTGTTCAGGGTAGTTTACACTGAGCAGAATGGTAAGCTGTTATATTGATTGTTTCGTGTAATTTCAAGTCGTGTCATTGGTCATGTGGGCCAGATGTGGAACATCCAAATACTGTAGAGGAAAGCGGAAGGGCCTACCTTCAAAGGGGCGAGCAAAGGTGCTTCTCGAACGATCGCTCTGTTAAAAGCACACACAAGATTCCAACCTTAGATATCTACCTTGCAACCTTCTTTAAAAAAGAGTGCTTAAGTGTACTGTTTAAAAACCAATACAATCAATAATAATGCGTCATGTGTCAAACCTTTTCAGTTTTCACAGGTTGAAAACTAAGATTTTGCGACTTTTTAAACAGAGACACACATTAAATATACTTTAGCAACTCCAGCAAGTCTGCCCGTGAAAAATGATTGATGTCATGTGACATTACGATTGATTTTTTGTTTTTGACTTCAATCAGTCACTCAGTCTGTCCAATTGCCATTATGCAGATGCCCCCCCCCCCCAAAAAAAAAAAAACCTGCAAAATTGGGCTTTGTAGAACCCAGTGTTTATATTATACAGTAAAAAGTGTTAAAGGCAAGTTAAATCCGGTTTACTATTTTACTTGCCCTCTTGTGTCACTCAGTTTTAGTTACAGTAAGATGATCTGCGCTAACAAGCTGTAAAATAGCTTTTATGCTGGAAAGTTGAAGGGACTGGTTACCTAGCCTTTAACTTCCAAGCAGACATTTTAAATGTAACTTTTAACTCAGTATTAATTAACCTTAAAGTTACTTCACAAATTTCAATTAGCCTTAAGATAATTAATTTTCTTAAAACATACACACTGTCAGTGCCCCGTTTCTCTGTGTCAGAGATTACACACTTGGCTGTACAACATAAAATGTTACAAATATAGTATCATCTAATGAAGCATACTGAACTCATAAGAAGAGTATTTATTGGTGTGACGTTGTAAACTTTTAAACTCGACGATTCG
Organism: Cyphomyrus plagiostoma; assembly: GCA_019775915.2. Lineage (NCBI taxonomy): Eukaryota > Metazoa > Chordata > Actinopteri > Osteoglossiformes > Mormyridae > Cyphomyrus > Cyphomyrus plagiostoma. Next base: position 7,239,659 of record JABFEA020000017.1, on the reverse strand, counting down.
GCTGCCACACGTTTAAACGACTGTTGTGGGTTTGAGTTAATCTAGACTAGCAAACCTTTTATCTCCCCGTCAGCATGTAGCAAACTGTTAAAGAATTAGCCGTGGGAGATATGAATTATGTGCTCTTATAAAGTGACTGCATAAATAGGTAGAATGGGGGGGGGGGGCTATAATTTGTTGGTGTGGAATAGAACATCAGTTATTTTGCTGTGATCCATTATTAGAGCAACGCTGAAGAGAAACCAAATTAAAGAAATACGTACAGGATTATGATAATGTGTCTCATATTTGGAATATCATCTCGCATAATTAAAGACGTGTGAAAATGTTGCCTTGGCCAAGTCATGTTTGCTGTAAATCAAGCCAGGATTCTTATGTGACTTACCCGCAGATTTGGACCGGAGGGTTACGAGTGGCGTGCAAATCGTATTTGAGCAAAACGAAACCCGTTTAACGGGAGTAGCAGCACAATGTAACTTTAAGCCTGTTTCCGATTAAGAGGGAGAATATTCAAATCAACAGTGCAAAAAAACCCCTAGATATTAATCCCCAGCCTGCAACAGGGTTTCCTGGACCCGTTTTGAATATCTTTGGAAGAGGTCTTCCCTACGGTTACTGTTCTCACTGTGCCACCCAAACCGTTGCGTGTATCGGTCTGTGATAAACAGTTGCCTGCAGCCACAACCCTACAAAATGACGCCGTGGATGACAGACAGTATATTTTCCTGGCCATCTCGTCTCTGACTTCAGAAGGTCTCCGCCGCTTTATGCAAAAACTGCGGAGAAAAAACAAACGGGTGTGGAAAGGCGAGGCATAAAAAGACGATCCCACAACCAGTTTATCATGCCTGTAAATTTCACACAGGAGGTGACCAGTAGATGCAATCAAACTAGCAGATGCAAAGGCAAACCAGAACCTGAATTACCCTAACCGATTGCGATAATGAAATGCAAAGAAAAAATTAAGCGGATTGTAGCACTAACCAATAATAAGAATGAAAATATTTATTTCTAATGTATCTTGGGACCAAGGTGCAAGTCTCTGCCTGGGTTCCATATTTGTGGAGTTTGCATGTTCATTTCATTGTGGGGTTTCTTCCAGGTACTCCAGTTTCCCCCCACAGTCCAAAAACAAATGCTGGGGCTAACAGGGTTACCAAATTGCCCATAGGTGTGATGGGTTGTTCCTTACCCCGTGCCCGTAGCTTCTGGGATAGGTTCCAGACCCCCCCCCTCCCTCCCTGCAACCATGTATAGGACAAGCAGTTTCAGAAAATGAGTGGATGGAATCTTGAGTTTTGAGGATCAACAGATTATGATTTGAATAAACTGTCCCATAAAATCCCATCCATTTTAGTTTGGTGTCATGTGTCACGAGAATCTGCTTATATTAGTGTTCAAGAGAGAGCGAGGTGAGCATTTTCCAGGATCTTACTGTCATATGTATATACTGTGCACCAAGGGAGGTGTGTGGCTCAGGACACCAAACCTGTAATGAAAAGGTTGTATGTTCAAATCCCACACATAGTCTGATGTTACTGCTGTACCCTTAAACAAGACAGTAACGCCCAATTGTTCCAGGGACTGTCTGACCCACAACTGTGCATCATCTTGGATTAATAATTTACATAAAATATTCTTCTCCCTCTCTCTCAAACAAGCCGGGTCGCTTCACCATAAATCACGTGACCTTGAGGCCTCCCTGACCATCACCTGTCTTGGTGTCCCCTTGGCCCGTCTTGGTGTCCGCTTGGCCCGTCTTGGCGTCCACTTGGCCCGTCTTTGTGTCCCCTTGGCCCGTCTTGGTGTCCCCTTGGCCCGTCTTGGCGTCCCGTTGGCCCGGCTTGGCATCCCATTGGCCCGTCTTGGCGTCCCCTTGGCCCGGTTTGGCGTCCCGTTGGCCCGTCTTGGTGTCCCCTTTACCCATCTTGGCGTCCCGTTGGCCCGTCTTGGCATCCCCTTGGCCCGTCTTGGCGTCCCCTTGGCCCGTCTTGGCGTCCACTTGGCCCGGCTTGGCGTCCCGTTGGCCCGTCTTGGCGTCCCCTTGGCCCAACTTGGCGTCCCGTTGGCCCGTCTTGGCGTCCCCTTGGCCCGTCTTGGCGTCCACTTGGCCCGTCTTGGCGTCCCCTTGGCCCGGCTTGGCATCCCCTTTACCCGTCTTGGCGTCCCCTTGGCCCGTCTTGGCGTCCCCTTGGCCCGTCTTGGCGACCCCTTGGCCCGTCTTGGCGTCCCCTTGGCCTGTCTTGGCGTCCCCTTTACCCGTCTTGGCGTCCCCTTGGCCCGGCTTGGTGTCTCCTTGGCCCAGCTGTTACAATCGGCACACGTTGGAAAACAAAGAAGCATGCGGCCTCGGGCTTTTGTGGATTCCACTGGGATTAGGAGCACGTGATTTTCTCACGTGTTTTCTTCGGAGGACAACGTTATTTAACATTAAATTAAAGAGTAAAGAGTGTGGCCGTTCCAAACTCACCCATCCTTACTATTAAAGAAAAAAAGGGGGGGGGGTTTGGGGCACAGAAACAACAATCGTTACAATAACAGAATACAAACAGCCTTAAGAAACATAACAATCATTACAAGGACATCAAACAACAAAAATTATAACAACAACAATATCAATAATAATAATAATAATAATGTTACAAATAGGTATTATATATATGTAGCATACACACACGTGATCCTACCCATATACATGTATATTTCAATTCCTATCTATAACATATGCTAAAAAGCAATAATAATAATAATGATATTGATCGCTCAACCTCGTAAGCGGCCATTCTTGTATGTGCAAGTGTAGATGTGAACTGATTTGTCATTGGATGTGCTGGCATTTGATGCCGTCAGGGGACGTGACGTGTTTTTGAACGCGAGCCAGATGGTCGCTAATTGGATTAGCGCAGAGCGGCTGGTGCTCTTTAAGCCTGTGTCACACTGGTACCTTGGGCTCTTCTCTCCTTCTCTCCGCAGTTGTTCTCTAGCCACGACTTACGATCTGGCTGAGGGCGTTACGCTGCCACCTGAGGGAGAGGGCTGCTGCGTTCCATTTACCTTGGAGGTCGGAGGGTGGAGCTAGGGGTGATGTCACACCCAAGTTAACCATACTCCAGTACAAGAAGTCGGAAAGCCATTTAGCAATACTAGTTCTGGCCAGGTTTTTTGTTAGCCGCTGTTAGCGATTCCAGTTGGTGACAATGCATTACATGGTATTTTGTGCTATATATAACTATATGAAAGGCAGTATAGAACCATGAGAAGGACTCTTATCAGAGCAGGTGAGAGTACCTGCGAAGGAACTGTGATTCTTTTTTGACGTTTGACTTGTGTGGCAAACCAAGATGCATTCTAATAATGAAGGATGTAGACAGGTAGCCAATAGACGGGTAGAACATGTGGCCAAGCTGTTATACCTTTGAAACTGAGATACACAGCCTGTATCTCTGCCGTACGATTGTTCCCCCATCTTAACTAAGTACCAGTAACACAGAATTATAAAAGAGAAGAGTACTCAGCAATAACTATTCGGCCATTCATCCACTTTTTTTCAGTAATTAGTACTGTTCCTAGCAGACGGCAGGCGTGAAAGGCACACCGATCTCTAATTACAGCCTTTAAAATTAATACACTCATTATTTAAAATGACAAACAATAAATAATAAACACATTCATATTCTACACTTGCATAACCTTGGATGTTTACAACCCTAACTATCTATTTGCTTTTGCAGTTACTGCTGGATATACTGAGGATATTTCAAGTACTTTTTCTTATTTTCCTGATCTTATTTTTCTTGTTCATCCGCTTTCATCTTATTTTATCTTAAATGCTCCCTTTTCTTGTACTTAAGCTATGCGTATTGCGATATGTTATTGTATAATTTATGTTTCCTGCTGTGACAAAGGAATTATTCAGTTGGGATCAATAAAGTACACCCACCCATCCATCCATCCATCCATCCATCCATCCATCCATCCATCCCTCCCTACATTCCTAAAAGCATACAGATTATGACATTAGTCACCTTGCGGCATCGTCTCCGCACTTAAGTGCCAGTTGACCTCCCCAGGAACATCGCCGACCTCAGGGCAGTAATGCTCTGTGAAGAGGCTGCAGAAGCACGATGACACGCTGTCAGAGGGGATTGGGGACGATCACCTCACCATCCGTTAGCCTCCTTAGGGTAATCAGACTGCCAAAGCAGCCTTTTAGCACTGCCGGCAGATTGTGTTTCCCTGGACTAAAAGGCACGGCCTCAACAGTGCAGTCTTTGTTGCCAAAGAATGGCATTCAATTCACAGCGGTGGAGGTACCTCCAAAGCTCAGCCCATGTGAATTACAGCCAGCAATCATGGACCTCTCACTGCTGTACTGTCCTCTCTCACGGCTTCCCTCCAGCAACGACTGACGGTCAGATCGATAACAATAGACCAGAGATTTCAAGGTCAATACAAAGGCTAAAAAAATCCCCCCAAAAAAGACTCTTTGGCCCAATAGCTGTGATCAGCCAAGAAATTACAAGTTAAGCGGTTAAAGTAAAAAAGAAAGTATGTTAAGGCTCTCTTTGTTGTACTATATTTGTGATAACTATGACAAAGTTATGGCAAGCTGAGCAGTTAGATAATTAATTAGTAGCTGCAAACATCTGGCGATTTGCACGATTTAATGTGGACATTATTAGTCATTATTTAAACCTGTGCTATACAATCATTAGTCATCACTTCTGGTCAAAGCTGGTTGTAACTCTGGTGCTGAGGCTTTGACGAAATGACACATATTATTCAGTTTAGGGATAACAAAGGCATTTCCCTGATCAAAGTATAAAGGCTGTGCTTTTAGCCCATTAGCCATCGTCAGTCTTGCGGCTGCACTCTACAAAGGACTCTAAAGGAGTTACGAAATGAAAGTAACAATGGCAACATGTTAAAGTCATCTTGCAATCAAGTCCCAGTCACAACCAATCAAGTTGGCTAATAAAACACTATTAATGAAAGTACCTGCTGCCTGTCAACAGAGGCATACTCTGCTAAAGCTGCCCTAAGCATCTTGTCAGCATATTGCATTCCACACGGAGCTGTAAAGTCGATTTCCGAATATCAAAAAATGATTCTTTTAACTAAAATGCTGACTGAACTAGTTCAAAGGGATGAGCGCGAGCCTGAAAACTCAGCTTTCAAAGAGCACCTAAAATGAAAGCGTTTTAAATAGTCAGACTCAAACCACAACTTAAAACTCAGCACTATGTGGCCTGCACACCAGATACGGCACGGATGCGAGTGGGAGACTCTGCAGTCCATCCTTGCCGCATTAAAAATAGCTAAGCAGTGTAACTTGGCAACAAGGACACCCCTGATAACTCAAATGTTTTACTTCGATTACCAGTATGTGTACACATAAGGAATGAGTGACACATAATAGCTCATACAGTTGAAATGTAACAACATAGTTTATACAGACTGGCCCAATAATTAACAAAGCAAATGTGTCAAATGGGCTTCGAATGATCCTGCTCCAAAGTAGCTTATTCATATTGTTCAAGTAACTTTATATAGGTAGCACGTAATATTGCTAGACATTTAATAATAGACATAGGCAATGCAGAACTAACATACATATATATACAGTTTTAGTAGCTTTAGCTGTGATTATCGTAGCCGTTTTCTGAAAGCTACATCTGAGGGTTGAGGGATCCAGCAAGCGTGCTGTTCGACGCCTCCAGCAGGTGAGCCTGATCAGGGTGCAGCCCACTGCCCTGAAAGCGCAGCTGCTTGCGGATGCGTGCGGCTGCTTGCGGATGCGTGCGGCTGCGTGCGGATGCGTGCGGCTGCGTGCGGATGCGTGCAGCTGCTTGCGGATGCGTGCGGCTGCGTGCGGCTGCTTGCGGATGCGTGCGGCTGTGTGCGGATGCGTGCGGCTGCGTGCGGCTGCCCCGGCAGCGGGGTGGAGGCAGGCCCGGAGATGGGCCTCCCCTCCTCCGCCTTCACCTTGGCGTTCTGCACCGAATGCATTCCAGCGCCTCCACACCCAAGGTCATTGTAATGAAAATTCCAGTGCCCATGCCAGGGGGGCTCAGGTTGCGGCTAATCCCTCAGCAGAGAGTCACCCGATCCCGGGGGGGGACCACGGGGCTATTGTTGTGCATCTGCCCAGGGTGGCCCAGGGTGGCCCAGGGAGACAGGTGGCAGACTCTGTGGAAGACTGGGAAAGGACACCCCCTCCCCTCCCACCCCCAACCCTAACCCTCTCCAAAACTCTCTCAGCCCACCTTTGCGCGAGATTCCCAGGATGCTCCCCGTGAGCCTGTGTGTTTACTCTGTCGTACTACAGGAACAGTGGTATTACAGCGAGATTAGCGCGACTTGCTGGCCGACTGGGAACCAGAACGCCACCACCGGTTCCCAGCTGCTTGCCCAGCTCCGCTCCCGTAGACAAAACACAAATGGGCAGCAAATTCTCACCTTGGATCCAACATTCGCTGTAAAATGCTCTTGGGGTCTCAAGTGTGCAGTAGCCAAAATACCAAACATCAGCAGCTTTCTCTATTCATAATAATTCACACTACTATAATTCAGAAAAAAATGTATATACAAAACTGATCATTTTTAAAATACAATATATATGTATAAAAGATAAAGCTACACTCAGCTTAATAAGTAATAAATGATTCTACAAATATATATCACTCCCTTCATGCTTCTTCTGTATCGTGCCGTAAGGGTGATATACGGCATTGCACTGTATAAAGATATCGTTTGATTCCAGGCAATTTTATTTAGTATCACTGACAACAGAGCTGCTGGAAAATGCTTTAAGATTTACAAATATAACAAGTTCACTGGAAACAAATGATGAACAGCATCATACACAGAGGTGACTGCTTCATCCATCCATCATCCATCCATCCTCTGACCCCTTATCCTGGTCAGGGTCACGGGCAGGAGGGGGGAGGCGGCTTGGGCGGGCACTGGAGTTTACGCTAGGCAGCACGGGGCACTAAGCTGCAGTCAAGCATGGGTGCTATGCCAGTGTGTCACAGGAAAATAGCTGTTTCATGTTACAAAAAACAGAAGCCAGAGGAATCGAGCGCAGGTTTTCAGGAGCTCGGGACCACAGCCCCTGATAAAAACGCTGGCCTCCCCGAGCTGGGAATGCAGCCCACCTCCTCCTCTTCGCTCCCCCCCCCATATCACCCACCCAAGGACATGTTATTTACCTTGAAACACCATCAGTCTCTCCTTGGACGTCTATGTAGAAGGATACAGAGAGTGTCACCGAGTTTTTATAGTCTCTAGTTATTATCTTTAAAGTGCAATATTTACCGTACTTAATCACCCACCTGTTTATAGTGTTTATATGTCCTGCTTGTTTTTTTTTATTTTGATATTTTTGTCTTGTTGTGTGGTTGTGCAACCATGAAAGTTTTTTTGATTCTGATTAAATTTTTGTTAGCTTTTGTTGGCATCACACACTAATTCTGGAGGTAAAACAGGGTCAACATCAAGAGGGTGGGGGGGCATTTGCGAGCCATGAGCCCCCCCCCCCCAAACCCTACTCACCAAGGACACCGTCATTTATTTTATTCATCCTTAAGCAAACAAAAAACATCGTGAATATTTTATGACACGGCTTTGTTTGGTTTCAGATTTGTCCTGCTTCGCGTTCATGTGGGTGGCTGCCATGTATACAGGCACAGCCAATCTAGGTAAACATACCGAAATAAACAAAAAAACGGATATACAAAAATGGCTTAATACTTCTGTACCCAAGCCAACCCATCCAGCTACCACTGGTACTAAGGCTGCAATTAGCAACCACGACACAACTGCTAGCCAAACTAACGGTTAACCCACCAACTTGGGTAGTCACTTTCACCTTTAGCTGCTGACGATCCCTGGACAGACAAACAAAACCAGTAATAAATTACGCAAAGATGCTCAAAAAGAACAGTCAATAATTTATATTGTCTCAACATCACCCCTCAATTAAAAAAATGATTGAAGTTTCCATCCACAAACCTCACCAAGAAATATTCGCTCATAACGAACGTGTTCACGGTGCCTCATTCCCACTTCCTGGTTGCGCACATGTGACTGGCGTGCAGTTCAGGGCCCCCGGCACAGCCGGCCCTCGTTAGCATGCGGCCCCCGTGCCGCCACACATGCTCAGTGGGGCACGCGTTGCTCCGCGGCTGTGGGGGGGCCCCCCCCCCCCCCGGGGGGGGGGGGGGGGGGGGGGGGGGGGGGGGGGGGGGGGGGGGCGCCCCGCCCCCCCGGGGGGGGGGGGGGGGGGGGCGGGGGAGCC
>JABFEA020000017.1:7213379-7223677 GCA_019775915.2 Cyphomyrus plagiostoma | reverse complement strand
TGGGTGTATGTGTGTGGTTGTGTGTGTGGGTGTATGTGTGTGTATGTGTGGGTGCATGTGTGTGTGGGTGTATGTGTGGGGTTGTGTGTGTGGGTATATGTGTGGGTGTATGTGTGTGTGTGCGCATGTTTGTGTGTGTGTATGTGTGGGTGTATGTGTGGGGTTGTGTGTGTGGGTGTATGTGTGTGTGTATGTGTGGGGTTGTGTTTGTGGGTGTATGTGTGGGTGTATGTGTGTGTGTGCGCGCATGTATGTGTGGGTGTATGTGTGGGGTTGTATGTGTGGGTGTATGTGTGTGTGTGCGTGCATGTATGTGTGGGTGTATATGTGGGTGTATGTGTGTGGTTGTGTATGTGGGTGTATGTGTGGGTGTATGTGTGTGTGTGTGCGCATGTTTGTGTGTGTGTATGTGTGGGTGTATGTGTGGGTGTGCGCGCATGTTTGTGTGTGTGTATGTGTGGGTGTATGTGTGTGTGTGGGTGTATGTGTGGGTGTATGTGTGTGTGTGCGCGCATGTAAGTGTGGGTGTATGTGTGTGGGTGTATGTGTGGGGTTGTGTGTGTGGGTGTATGTGTGGGGTTGTGTGTGTGGGTGTATGTGTGTGTGTGCGCGCATGTATGTGTGGGGCTGTGTGCTCGTTATGCAGATGCTGACCCTTTTTCCTGCGAATTGAGTTCAGCTACGGGTAGGAATAAAGTGACCTGAATGTGATGTAGCTGAGGCTGAGGGACACAGGTAAGTTAAGATACTGTAAACTTCTCAAAGTATCTGAATAGTCTTTTGCTAGTTGCTTCCAGGAACGAGCGGTGGAACAAATCAACTTTGTTTAGCCAAAGGAGGGCCTGGTTTCCGCTGACATTCATTTTACAGTCGCCAACATCATATAGCTTTGGGTCCTGTTTAGTTTCTGGTTGCCGGGGTGGAGGGTCAGACTGCTCTTCCCATTGGTTACTAGCCCCCCTAGATGTTTGTTGATTGGCAGACTGAAAAGAGGAAAGAGGATGTGAGGACAAGAGTGGTTACCTGTCAAGTAAACAGATGTACTGAACCTGTTTTGCAGTTTTGATTGTTTAGGCAGCCTAGCTATGCATATGCTAACAGGCCTATCAGGCTCTTACAAATCTTCTCTGGGTTAGGGAGGGACCTTCTCTGAGGGGAGTCTGGCTTTAATTTTCCAGGGGTCATCTGAAGGACAGCATCTGACCTCTGTCCAGCACTGATGCCCCGTGACAACCTAGGATCCCTGTTGACGGAAGCAACAGAGGGAAAATTAGCATTTTGTATGCATTTAAACCGAAAGGCGAGGCAACTTAATGAATATGAATATCACAAGAGTCAGAAAACAGGAAGCAGTGACCACATCACTAATCACCAGTGAGAGCTATGACACTGCCAGTGGGTGTCTGACATTTCAGAGGAAATAATGTACCAGGGAAAAAATGCTAAAATTAGCCAGTGCGCTGAAGTATCTGGTTTCATTCCGAATAGGAATGAAATCTCCATTTTTAAGGAATTAAATTTAACTCAATGGGGGTGTTCTTTTTCCAGATTCCGTCCAAGACAATATTTTCAGGAGCCGGATCCTGACTGACCTTCTGGTGTCATACTACTCATGAAGTTACCAAATCAAAATGCTACTTATAATCTGACTGAGAAAGGCTCCTCGAGGACTCGAGGGCTCCAACTCACTATATCCACTCACTTTGACTTTCAGCATTTTTCACACTCTGCTTATCTGACAGAACCAGACTAATAACATTCCACCGATATCATACGCCCCCTTCTAGGTTTGATCAGGCGCTGTGTACCCCTGACGAACCCGGGACAAACGGTTTGATTACGAGCAGTATGGCAAATTCTCTAAAAAAAAAAAAAAAATCCATCCATTTTCCAAACACTTATCCAGTTTCTTTAATAAATTGAACTTAAATAGCGATTGTCTGAAGTTACTGTAAGCCCAGGAGCCCGGATCACTTTAAGCTGCGTGGAGCCCATAACAGGAGACCTCTTTCAATCTGGAGAATTCCAATCTCTCCAGTTCAGACACGTCTGCCTAATAGTAGGGTTTGTGCTTTTATTTTGTGGGGCTGCTGCACAGAAACTCCTGCCTCTTTTTATATTCCCTTCTCTGCAGTCAATAGCTCTTGTTTTCCTCACCCCATAGACTTTCAGCAATACATCCAAGTTGGGCGGATAGCAGATGACATCGCCTCTAACCCCCCCCCCACCCCGAAAAACCTTATTTGTAATTCGGGCCAATAAGGCTCTCTGGTGCATTCCCGTCTGAACTTGTGGAAATTCCGGTCCCGTGCAGAGGACAACAGGGATGACAGCGGATCTCGATTTCATCGAGCCGAAGTTCAGCCAATGCACAGATGACTTCATGCGTTCGATGTATAATTGGACGGCAGCCCAGAATGCAAGGAAGCTTAACAGACAGTTGGTATGACGTGTCTTATGTGATCCCCGCTTACAAAAAAAAAAAAAAAAACACAAACTCGCATGATCAGTTCATGTAGGAGACGTTTCACCACGAAGACTTTGCTGGTGACTAGCTGTGCAAGGTGCTCAGATGCAGAGGCATAATGACAGGACAGGCAGTGCAGGGGGCCCCGTGCCGGGAGGGGGCTCCTGAGGGCGGCTGATTACATAGCACATTGCAACGACAAATCTACTCTATTCGTGTATTCTGTTTTTTACAAGAGTGAAAATAAAGGTCCTATATAAATGTTTATTATATTCTCTTTGTGGATATTATTAATTTACACTTAAACATAAAGGTTATACATTTTAACATGGCGGAGGAGGGACCCCATGGAGATTTTTGTTTGCAGCCCCCAAAGTCCCTCGAATCGCCTCTACTCAGATGCATGGGTAGCCTGGCCAGTCAACCGGTTCCTCTCACCAGAAGCAAGCCGCTTTCATTTAAAGCATGTAATTCAGGCATCAATGTCTGGATCACTGTCATTTATAACACATAACTCAAGCATCAATGTCTGGATTACTGCTAGGAGAATCTCTTGAAACATAACTACCTGCAAAACGTCTTATCAATAACAAATAATTGACTCTGATCGGACTTGGACCACGCTCGGCTCTCTCACCACACGGCTCCACAGAGATGGCTGATAAGGGCTGACCGCAGACATCAGATTGCAAGCTTTTGATCCAGAAATGGAGCCCAAAGAAGGTGTTGCGTGGGCTTCCATTATCTCCTTCATAAAATCAGATAGAAGCCGTAGAATACAAATGTTCCGTGGCAACGTAACAAAATTCTGACAAAAACAGACAGGAAAGAAGTATGATATTACCAGAGAGAAACTCACCATCCCTGGTCACCCACATAGTGGCCTGAATCTTGATAAGTGCAACACCCTTCATAGAAAGTCTCTCTCAGGACGTGCAATGATTTCTGAAATTCCCCAGCCAAATTCCTCCAGCAGCTGGCACCCTTCTTGTGGGTTTTGCACAAACATTACTTCCATATGGATAGTACAACAGGATGCCCTTCAGAAGTATGTGATTGAGAATCGCAAAACCACCGGCTTTGGAGCTCGCCAATGAGGAAGATCTCCTGTCCTGCCATCGCAAACTATCCCAGCTACAAGCGCAGGTAGAGTGTCCGTGATCCCCTCCATATGGCTGGAGGGGATACTCTGCTATCCATCAGTATCTTAAAGGCCCATTTTGTTCTCCTAATTCCCAGAATTTCATATTAAAACGATTAGATGTCTACAGAACGCATAAAACAAATCTAAGAAACAAAAAACACTAGACTGTTGTCCCTTGAGTCACAGATAAATTATAGTCATATAACTTTATAACATATAACATTATAGCCATAGTTAAGTTTAAAATTAAGCAGGTTGATGTTACGCATCCAGAACAGATTTGCCCACAAGCACCACATGTAAAATCCTACAGCACATAAGTACAGAGTGTAGAGTCTGCTTAATATCTCTGACTCAGGCACCGCTATCAAACATTTCCCAAGTGCAGTGGCTCCATTACCCCATCGCCACACACCTCTTCGCATGTCCTCTGTTATCCCCGTTGCTACGCTAGCGCCAGAGAAGAAACAAAGCAGGGAAATAAAAAAAAAAGATTAATCTGACATCCTCTCTCGGTTTCGGGAGTCATCAAACTCAATTTCCTTTCTGTTAGATAACATCCACAAGAGAAAGCCTTTCGAGATTGCATTATGTCAGGTTCAATAAAAATAGCGGGGCATCGTGGGTGGATTTCCGACCAGAGGCCCTGTTTCCAGGCTGAAAGGACACTCAGGGGCTGCTATGGCAACCCAGGGAGATGACACCAGAGGCAACAAAAGGGCTATTTTCCACTCTGGGAAAGGCAGCCTGCAGTAAGGTGGATCCAGGATACATGCAGAATAACCACCACAGGTGCCAGGTTTACATACTTTACCTACCCCCCCGACCCCCCGACTCCCCGACACCCCTCACACAGAAAAATAGATCAAGTGATCCACCGGGATGTTAGAGTGATATAAAAATAATTCCATCGCACACACCCATTTCCTGTTGTTTACTGTGCATAAATAAATAAATGCACTTCCTTTGTCTCTAACACTCAGCTTAAGCGCAGCAGATAAAGTTGGACACAACCAGATGACGGAAGTCTTGGAGGCGGAAAGAACCGGAAGCAGTTGCCATCTGCAAAGTGTAATTTGAGTCTGTTTGAGTGACGCCACCCCCCCATGCAGACGCCAGGGCCTCTTGCACTTGTGAGACACCTTTTCACTAATGGTGGTGATGTGGTGTAGATGCGTGTCTATGTGCCCCCTCCCCAAACCACACATCTCATCCGGTCCAGAGGATGCCAGAGCCGCCAGCGGATACGGTGGCGAGAGCACGCGGGCGCAGGGGTCAGTGCGGTCGGCCGGCTGAGGAGAGCTCGGATGAGCGCTGAAGCTGGCGTGGAGGAAGCTCTCCTTGATGTGGCCCGCGTGCATTTCACAGGGCACTCATTATGTCACTCAGTCTGTGGGAGAGAGACACCGATATGAGACACCGGGCGTCTCCGGGAACTGGCCTGCCGGCCGTAAATCCCGGCACATCCCTGTCGTGCAAGCGGCCCGTGGCACCCGGGGAACCGCAAGCTGCTCTAGGCTCACATTAAGCCGTGACGTCATGCCCACACCAGCACCGTCTGCCGAGCCACATCCGCTCGCGCCCAACGCCACTACCCCGGGCCCTGGCGAGACCACCTCCTCCGTCACACTTAAAAGCAGAGAATAGCGGACGTTTGCAGATAAATTACACATTAAAATTGTCCTATGGATAAAATCTCGGCTAGAAAGCCCGTCCCACATGGCCCCGGCAACAGGAAAGCAGCATAAACATTCATTAGAGGTGCGTGATGTTTTCAGTACTTAGCCGCTCAATCTCTCTTAAAATAATTACACCTGAAAGGCTCACATCCATCATGTCCCCCTTGGCTGAAAATTACACTCAGATGGGGGCTTGGGAAGTGAGGCATTTGCGAGCTATTAAGGTTGGTTCTGGGTTCTGGGTTTTTTGTTTTTTTCTTGCTCTTTGCGTTGGTGGCAGGATTAAGGTTTCATCTCCTTGTGGGGCTTATTTCACCTCGATTCCCCCCGTCACCACGATCCCCATCCTTCATATCCAGGTTACAAAGAGTGCTACATGACAAATAGCTGGATATCTACCTCAGAACTGGACAGACTCCCTACAGACATTCCATACAGACTGTTCCCAAAGCTTCTCACATGGCCGCTTTCACGATTTCACTTTCAAAGCGACGGAAACTCTGTCAACGATTAGCGGGAGCCGGGGACAAACGACAGCACATAAAACACTCAGTGGTACCTGCCAGCAGTATGTATTTAATCCGGTAATACTCGCTCCAAACCATTTTCCGCTGATATTCTTTACCATCTCAAATACATGAGGTGTCCAGTTACTAAATACAGTCTCTTTTACACTATTCCTCCAGAGCATTCTCCAATTTCAAAGTGGCAACAACAAACCCATGAAAATTATTTTCCATTATATTATTTGTAAAGGTTTGAGGTGTGAAATAGGGAAGCGAAAACAGAGCAGGGCATGTCAGCCGAGCCTCCTGTACCGAAGGTCCCCGCATGGCTGCAAGTCTGCTGAACAGACAGTCCAGCTACATTCGTCAGAGATGGGAGACCTGCTTATTTGTTCGTGGGGGAGGTGGCTGGCGTTTAGATCGTACTGTAGTTAAGGTTTGCCCCAGCAAACGCGAATGCGGGTTTCCTTGTAATAGACTGTCCCGGAAGGTGCTGATTTGATCTCCGGTCAGCTGGGTCTGCGCGCCGTCCAATAACTCCAACTTTAACCGGTTCAGGGTGTTCCCACCACACAGAGGCAGATGGGGCCTACAACAGACAAAGATTTTTTTAAAAAAAACATACCGACACGTATGTGAGCACATTGACAAATCAGTAACCACAAGCTGCATTGGAGTGTCTGTGAGAGCTGCCTCAAAATGGTTTTGTCTAAGCATATAATATACAGGGGCTAATATTTACGGAACTAGACCTATAGACCTAGACGGTTACCTATAGACCTAAACGGTTACCTATAGACATCTATGTCCCTGGAGCCAAACTAAACTTCCAGTCACAATTTAGACATACATTACATGGATTTACAACATGTGTGTAACTGCAGCAGCTCCCGTTTTAACTATCAGATGATAGCCACACGACGGCTTTGAATGCTGCTCTGTTATCTTAGCCTATCTAAGCTTCCTGCAGTTTAATTCCAGCTATCACTAGGGCTGCATGGGCGCTAAAGGAGAACTCCCACCTATACAGAATATGTTTAATGAACACTGCGGATAACCACCCAGCACAGCCGGATCTAGGCATGAGACATAGAAAGGAGCCACTGGACCACTGCAGTTAAACGGAACAAATTAAATAAAGACTTAGCGTTTGAGGACAACATCTCATCAGTGACAAAGATGGGACAGATGTGACCGCTGAAACATCAGGTCATCAACACTGCCGTCTAATAAACTTGTGTCGGTCACGGGGGGGCAGAAGGTGCCAGAATATACAAAAAGACTGCGGCTATACAGTAACCTCTATAAAGGAAGTTAAAAGCTGGTTAGATTGAAGCAGTGAGTAATATAAAAATGATACAAATTCGGAGGGAAAGCAAAAAAATAAAGAAATTCAGCCCAGTTCACATGAAATCGTCAAGGTGGAATTTTTACTGATGCAAAATGATACTGACTGTTCCACGAACATCACAGACCTTTCCTGTTCCTCTCACCTGTTGGCACTTGAGCTTCCAAGAAGTGAATCGTCCAAAGTCAAAGGCAACTTTATTGCCGTTGTGCACGTGTAAAATACAATGAGGTCACACAATGGAAGCTGCTACTTTTTGACCTGGATTACTGAACTGCCCATGTCTCAAGCGTAAATGTCGACCCAAAGCAGAGAGACACCTCTCCGGCTCACTCTTGGTTCTGGCTTGTCCCTCAAAACCAAAAAGAGTCACATTATGTTGTCCTGATGGGGAATATATATATACATACAGACACACACACAAACACAGATTATAAAGATGCTATATCAGAGGCACAGTAATGATATTGCATTCCTAGCTAAACTGAATGAAGATTGGAGGTTGTCAAGGCTACAGACTGGTAATACTGCAGACCCCCAATCGCCCTAGGTTCCCAGAGTAGGCCGAACATGAACCCTCCCAGGTTGGACTTGACAAAGGTCTTAGGTGATTGGCACAAAGGTCTTAGGTGATTGGCTGAGGACCAAAACATGTAGTCTAACCTTGCTTTCAGCATGAGGTCACTTCCACAGAAGTAAACATGATTCGGCTTGCACCTCAGCACAAGTCCAAATCATAGCCTGTTCCTGCTGTTCTCTTATCTAAGACAAACAAAATATTACAAATGATACAATCTTGGCTCTACGAAATGATACACTGACACAATGATATATTAGGCCGCTTAATTTGGCAGAGTTTAAACCTATGCAATAAATCTCTCTTTTAAAAAGAAAACCGGGACACTTGACACATTTTTGCTGTATCTCCTCATGCCAAATGTCTAACACTGATGACAAGGTCAGTCTCAGTCAATGATGGGAGTTTTTCTCCGCTGCCTTCTTCATCCAAAGGATATTTGTTCTTCCTGTGGGAAAAGGCCCAGAATATTTTGGCGTCCCATTGAAGGGCTTTTCAAGGCTGTACCTTTGTGGTGCCTCTGAGCCCCCGTCCGGCCTGTGGTCTCCCTGTCCTTTCATGGGCATTCCTGGAGGGGTCCCAGCTGAAAAGGGAGCAGAGCAGGACCTCTTGTGTTGTCCACAGTGTCCGGACAAAGAATTTCTATGAATACCTCACTCGCATCTCCAGCCGCACTGGATGACGGAGACGAGAGAGAGGGATGCCGTTCCTCGTCCCCGCCCCACCCCCCACACCCAGATGCACAGTCCTTATCGGCACTGAAGGAGGCGCTAGCAAGCCAGCCAACTGTGACGAATACAACTGTGCAAGCTCCAGTCTGACCATGGCGCTGATCAGCTGACTTCCAGTGACAAACCACTGATTGCTCATCACATCTAGACTGGATCATGTGACATAGAGTGAAGCTCTCCAGGTGTTTCATGGAGAACGACAATTTTATACATACCATTTTTGACTCCCAAATTCTTACCGAATCTAGCATTTTTGACAGCCACAACTAAAATAATCTCGAAATAGTCTCAGAATCTATTATTCTGGTGAACTAGAAGCAAAAGAATATTTATCAACTCGTACCACATACTGATTAGTCCCAAAACACTCATATCCAGCATAAATACAGTATGAAAGCCAAACACGACCTATATAGCATATTTTGATCAAAGTCCTCTAATGTGGTGTTAGAGCAGAACATTAACTAAGCATTCACAGACCATCTGATGCAATACTGCACTGTGCACCTGGCCTCCCTAATCAAAGAACTCGTGCAAAGAACATAGCAATTACTGCATGAAGTTTTCTCATTCAAAGTATTTTTTCGGGGAGCTCTGTTTATGTTTAAAATGTTATTTGGCCAATGCATGGGAGGCCTAAAATTGGGGAGGGGGGGTCCTCTGTAACCATATACAGGGATACACATCCATAAATAGGATGGGAACTTTGAGGCAACCTGGCTCTGTTTAGCCACAGATGAGCAAAACATCCAGAGGGAGAAAGGGGGCCTATGACGCTATGGTAACCACTGCGAAGGCAGCAAAAAGAAGAAAGAAAAAGGCAGAAAAAACAGAGAAAACGAACACAAAGTCAGTGCTGTTTGCCAACGCACATTACGGCTCTGAAAAGGCTCCGGCAGAAGCAGCAGGGAGTCATTAAGGTGGATCTTCCTACCTTCCTACCTTCTAACCTTCCTACCTTCCTAACTTCCTAACTTCCTACCTTTCTACCTTCCAACCTTCCGACCTTCCTACCTTCCGACCTTCCTACCTTCCGACCATCCACCCTTCCTACCTTCCTACTTTCTAACCTTCCTACCTTCCGACCTTCCAGCCTTCCTACCTTCCAACGTTCCTACCTTCCAACCTTCCTACCTTCCAAGCTTCCAACCTTCCAACCTTCCTACCAGCTGGATGCTGTATGATGGCTGAACTGGACAGCAAGGGCTCTGTGGTGGTCTTGGATAAGGTGGCTTTGCTGATACTGTGCAGAGTATATGCACATTCATGCAATGGGTGTCAGGTCCTACTTTGTAGGTTTCCTAGTGGATAGGTACCTTCAGCAGACTCTGTGAAGCTGGCTTGCTTGATTAAGAGCCTTGTAATGCTTTGGTTCCCTAAGTTCTGCCCTTGGACAAATATGAGGGTGGAGGGGAGAAGGTGGACATTCTAGGCCCTCCTGAGAAAGTTTCATCCTGGGCCATCCAGCCCCCCATATATTATATAGTTATATAACGCTATATATTCAAGGGTCCCTGTAAAGTACTGCCAGGGTATCCCTGGCCCTACTGTGGCCCCTGTAAAGTGCTGGGTCTCTGAATCTGCCAGGGTATTTCTGCCCCCACTGTGGCCCCTGTAAAGTGCTGGGGCCCCTGAAGCTGCCAGGGTATCCCTGCCCCCACTGTGGCCCCTGTAAAGTACTGGGTCTCTGAATCTGCCAGGGTATCCATGCCCCTACTGTGGCCCCTGTAAAGTTCTGGGTCTTTGAATCTGCCAGGGTATCTCTGCCTCCACTGTGGCCCCTGT
The DNA here is from genome assembly GCA_019775915.2 of Cyphomyrus plagiostoma. Classification (NCBI taxonomy): domain Eukaryota; kingdom Metazoa; phylum Chordata; class Actinopteri; order Osteoglossiformes; family Mormyridae; genus Cyphomyrus; species Cyphomyrus plagiostoma. The sequence continues at coordinate 7,213,440 of JABFEA020000017.1, read as the reverse complement.
AAAGTGCTGGGGCCCCTGAAGCTGCCAGGGTATCCCTGCCCCCACTGTGGCCCCTGTAAAG
>JABFEA020000017.1:7186815-7198119 GCA_019775915.2 Cyphomyrus plagiostoma | reverse complement strand
CCCCCCAACCTTCTACCCACCCCCAACTATGGGAGAGGCCGCTGCCTCACAGGAACGATTTAAGCCCTTTAATTTTTGGGAACTTAGGAAGTTTTAGTAGGATTTTTTTTGTGGTTGACAGAACACAGGAAAAGCTCTGTGTGTGTGTGTGTGTGTGTGTGTGTGTGTGTGTGTTTGGACACATGTGTGCGCACGCCAAAGCACTTACAGACATCCAAATCACAATTATGAGATCTTAACAATGTCTGTGACTAATGGTATCCCTGTTTTAAGGTGCACACAGGAAGGTCATAAAACGAGAGAACCAGAGGCGGCCACTCCATTTGAGACCCCACCCCCCCAGAGCCTACGTTAAACGTTTCACACCAGCACCTCCCACCAGGCATCTGTGGCTCCGTAGCTGACCACAGAGAGGAGTACAGCACTTCACAGCCAGAGGTACCTCTCCTGCACAGCGTCACACGACCCTTAATATATGAAGAAAGCATTTGGCTCGGTCGGGGGCGTGTTACACGAGTGAACTTTCCACCTGGGGGAACGTGGAGGGCCTTCAGGAACCTAAGACACATATGGAGATGACTATCTTACAGGGATTTCAAAAAATAAACACCAACACACACGCATATATATCATAGCTAATAACCTGGTGTTGTTGCTGTACACGGCCATCTTGCATACCAAAGAGATCAATCACTACCGACACTATGTCTGGGCAAACATGAGCAGTGAGAGGACCCAACAAGGATGGAAAGTCAAGGCCAGCGAGCGCAATCAAGCTTGCCCTTGTTTAAGACTGGGAGCAATGGCGTTACTGAAGTACAGCCAAGCAACATCGTGCTAAGGAAATGCACATTACCACATCTTTTCACCCCCATTACTCCACAATTAGGGAAGCCAAAGAAAAAAAGTCATGTAACACACGGACAATTGAAATTAAAAAGCACAATAGTGATTATACTCTTGTCATAACTGTATGTTATTATAAGCATGTGGGTTTAATATATATATGTTTGTTTTGGATGTGTGTATATTTGTAAGTTCAGGAGAACTCCTTTTGAGGAAGGAAGTAAAGGAAGTTTATGGAAGTTCAGTACTTGGAGGGATATGTATAACAAAAGGTATGAGATTTAATCTGTGAAATAACCAGGATCTGTGAAATAACCAGGGCAAATCGAGTGTCTCTGTCCTCCACCTGAACCGCAGAAGAATGACCGTCACTGTTATCAACCAGCAACGGGGGTGAAACGGTCAAGTTTAGACGCTTAACCCTGGGGTTACACGGCTCCTTCAATCAAACCGAGCCGCACAGCATGAGTACGGCACTGAAAAGTGTGCAAATCCTTACACTTCAGTTAAAGATGACGAAGTGAACTAGTGCCGAGTTAAAGGACGGGGGAACGACTTTGTAACCATTTGGCTATACCCCTGTTAGAGAGCGCTGTTTATATATATATATATATATATATATATATATAGAGAGAGAGAGAGAGAGAGCGACCGACTGGTGTATTAAGCGTCGTTTCCTCCAGAGCGGGAATCACCGGGCGCCCCGTGACTCACCGCGCGATCACCGGGGCTTTTGCGCGTGGGCAGCTCGCTGTCATCGGCCGCCGCAGGGAGGGAGCCGTACGGCGAGGGGGATGCCTTTCGGCCTGTGGCTGCAGAAGATGAGGGCGGCAATAGACCGCAAAAAGGCAGTTATGTTATAAAATTCATTAAGAGTGGAAATGCTGACGTGATGATACTGTATCATCCTGTTATGTTTACTGTATTTGATATATACATTAATGTCGGAAGGAGCTTGTGAAAATGTCCATCTCGCCTCTGTGGAGCTACCAAATCCCAGGCAAACGTTATCCACAGTTTATTACCTGCAAAATACAACCTGGGCCATTTCCCCTCCGTACGAGGCTCTAAAGCGAAGCCTTAAAAAAAAAAGTTTTCTTTTGTCTGCGATTGTCCAGGAGCCAGGAGCAAATGGGGCTCGGATTGCAGCTCTGAAAGGTAACAGGAAATTGGCAAACCGCTAATCCGCACTAAACTATTCATAGTAACAAAAGGTACATTCCTGTTTAGGATGGGGGGGGTAAAGGTGAAATTGGAGACAGGTCCATTTAGTGGGGGGGCGGTTCTGCTGCCGAAGACTGCTGACCCGCACAAAGTGATATCATGCGCGTATCACGGCTCCTAAACCTCCGTCATCTGCTCTGCCGGTCACTGCAGCGGCTTCCTCTGCAATCATTTCCAAATGCTGCTTAAGATCCGTGAGACTATTATTACAAAATTTAGACAGCAGGCAGTTCCGCGGAGCAGCTTTTCCTTTACGGCTATCCCTCCCTCCCACTCTCGACGGTGCAATAAAACGACGTGCCCTCGCACGCTTTTGTATTTATGTTTACCTTGAGAAACCAGAACTGCAATTAAAGAAAATGCCACAAGCAGACTATCCAAGAAATAGTAACCCCATTACGCAGGCCGGAGGGCATAACCATAGCAATCTAAAAATACCTCGTGGTTAATTACTCACTCCGGATTTTCAAAGGAAAACCCTCGTATTTATAGAGGCTGCATATGTGATCCACGTCAAAACCACGGAGTTTTCTGTCAGATTCAGTCCAGGAACCGACAAGTAGCTTGCCTCCCAGCCATGCCAAACTTTGCCAAGTGACAAAATCGAACAAGAAAGTGACCAAATGGGATTTTATCACCGCGCTCACAGACAATTAAAAGCCACCCTCTGCCAGAGCTTTACTGGACTGGAGAAGGGGGAGCACTATTGATACAGTCAGTCCAGTGTCTTGCAGCTTCTACCTCTACGTCACGGACCATTTGCCATCAATCAAAAAGCGCCTCTTGTCTTCACTTACTCTATGTGACTTTCATATCGGTTTAGTTATCGGGGATGGTCTGGTAGGCAAACAGTTCTCATGTTTTTCACGATCAGTAACGGCCAAGAATAAACAATTTTGAAGACTGTAGACAAAACCCAACATTTGTAAGCGAACCAGCACATACCAAAAACCTCAGCTGTTTCATCATTATGGATTTCAAGTTTGGTTTAATTTGGCATACAGATGGACAATTTGCAGATGTAGGCAAGACTATATATCTAGCCAAGCTATCAGAATATGTGAAATTTGTACTTTGACAACTTTTCTGCGCACACACACACACACGCACGCACGCACACACCTCTAAATGACTAATCCTATCACAATATTTTCCATTTTTCTAGATTGTTCCCTACAGGTAAGACACATTGCTATCCAAGGCCGCACTGAGATTTACTGTGTCTGGAAAAACAGAGCAGAAGTGTGCACCTTTCTCCCCAGCACTCATTGAGGTGTCTGGTTTATATTTTGCAGGAGCAAATCTACCACATTCTCTTAAGACCCCCCCCCCAACAATCGCGACTCTCAAAATGAAAATAGCCTTTTTGGATCAGCGGTCGTAACACAGACATCCCACAGACCCTGTCAAGCAAAAGACGACACAGAAGCCAGGTGATATTTTTCATTAATTAATATATTTTCTGCATTATAGTTAACATAGTTTCTTCTGTGCCACCCTTTAATTTCAGTAAGTATTGATATTTTGTTATATTCAGACATGAGTAAATTTTCAAGACTGTCTCTTGCAATAAATATCATAAAATAATAGAGCTTCACATAATAAATATTCTTTACAACAAAAAAAATGTTTTAACAGACTTTTCTTTAAAAAATAGCCAGAATTCATCTTTAGGATTTTATACATACAATTTACAAAAAAAAAAAAAAAAATGCCACGTAGAGAATGTAGATGTTGGAAGAAGGGAAGCAAAGATCCAACAGAAACATTACAAAAATGCCACTAAAGCATAATAGAGTTAAACCACAGCCTTAGTCCAGTACCAACTGATTACATATAAAACAATTCTGGTTGCTATGGATGTCTGGTAACAGCTACATATTGTCCAGATAGTCCTTCACAGATTTGGTGAGAGGCCACTCTCACACGAAGCACCAGAGAACTCACCCCGTCTGAAAGAACATTCTTTACAATGAGTCAAGAGTGTTAATGAGTAGCTGAAGAAGACACAAAGAAATGTGAAGGCAAACACTGGTTTGTAGAAGGTCTGGGCGGATGGGGGCAGCAGGGATGGAGGGAAGAGAAGGGAGGAGGGAAAGAAAAAAAATAAGTGGTTTCATACTCCACAACTTGCTGCTAATGGGAGAACTCCAAACTGGTGTAGCGTTGGGTTGGGGAGGGAGGTGCTTAAATGTTTGATAAACAATATTATTGTTATTAATATTATTATTATTCTTCTTTTATTTTAACAGTCAGGAGGCATCCACGGGGGGGAGGATCAGGAGGGCTTCTCCAGGCCTCGGGGGGGCCAGCTCTCCAGTTTGCAATACACAGTGTTGGAGTTCTTGCATCGGCAACCGGGCCGGCTGATGCGGTCGTAGCAGCTCTGGCAGGCGTTGATGCAGCCCTTGGCCGGGGGGTAGCACAGTAAACAGGGGAAAAGCAGAGACATGAACCCCATGCACAGGAACCGGGAGCAGAAGTGGGAGCTCGAGAGGGAGCAGGGGTTGTCCGCACACGAGTCCCCCTCGTCGTCGTTGGAGCAGTGGTAGAAGATGCCTTTGACCAGGCACATGCACGTGCCGTGTTCCACCGCGCTCTCTGCCGAGCACAGGCACTGTCCGCGGCAGGCCAGGCACGAGGGCAGGGTCCTGGGGGCCGTGCACTCGCCACACTTGCACCGCCCGCATCGCTCGCAGATGAACCGGTGGCCCGAGGCATCCCCCTTGCCCAGGGGCTTGAGAACGTCCTCCGGAGGCGCTGGTGGCGGCTTAGGCTGAGTCCGCACGGTCCGGTCGACGCGGTGGCCCGGCCCGGGCCTGGGGTGCAGTGAGCGCTGGAGCAGACCCTGCTCAGATGAGGCGCTGCTGTTGCTCCCAGAGCTGGCGGCACTTCCGGTGCTGGTGGAGCGGCTTAACACGGGCCCCCGCGAGCCACCCGGGGGACCGGTGGGCCTGTGCTCGTAGTTGTTGTTTACATTGACGCGTATGACCTCGTGAGTCCTCTCCTGCTTCTCAGGACGCTGCAGCGGCCGGGCAGCAGGCCTCCGGGGAGCAGGCCTCCCGGCCACGGACGGCCCCTCTGTGTACTCGTTATTCGAGCGAATGGCCTTGATTTGGTCTAAAGAGAGAATGGCCGCATGCTGTAGTTCCCTTTCATAATCCAACCTCTGCCTGGTCTCCAGGGAGGGCTGCTGGATCACGACTAATGAACCGCCAGTGCCATTTTGACTTTGGAGCTCCATCTGGGGTGATCACCACTTCCGACATTCACTGTGGACTTGGCACGCATCTGAAATCCTGTACAGGTCAAGTCGGAGCAGAAGAGACGAACAATTAGAGAAAAACAGTATCGAGAATCACAATATGAGCTACATTAATATTAAACAAGGCACGATTCCGCTTTTTCTATCTCCAAGGCATTAAATGTAATATGCAACAAACTACTTTTTTTCTTGCACATTTCGAGTATACCTTGTGAAACCATGTCTCGAAACAATATTAAATATTTCCGAATTATGTGGGATGAAAGTAAAAACCCAAGAACCCCCAAGTTTTAACGCACTTGGAAGACAGCGCGCATTGCACGTAAACAAGCAGACAGATGAATAGCTGCTCCCTTTAAAACATAAAGCAGTTTCAAAATAAAACGGAAGTATTTCTATAGTAGACTGCTGTTAGCAGAAATTAAATATTTTCTAGATCTTAAGCAAAGCATGCGGCTAAAAAGTTGACTATTAACAAGACTTTAAACAACCTTTTTCAATACGCACACATCTAAACTTCAGTACAAACACTTCCCGTCCTAATTTACATTTGTATAGCTAGTTAACATTAAAATGCAGCACAGCAGCGAAACGAGGACACGGTCGATGTCGACAATATGATCTGCTTCTTTGAATCCGAACAATTAAACTGAATACATTTGACAGATTTTAACTTCGTGGCTTGACAGTATGAAAACTATCAATCTGCGTCGGTTACGAAGAGCGACGGAACTCGGAGGGAAACTTTCGGGTTTAAGTCTAATGCTAAGGTCGTAAATGTGAATCTAAAAATCATCGATCGCAACCATAAACCCGATTTTGACTGGATTACGCAAATACAAATATATAGAAAGGATAATGTTAACGACACCCTTTAGAAATAATGAAGACGGGCTTGGGCATTGTTGAAGGATAGACTGCAATCTGCACTCCTGAAGAAACGGCGATCGTAAAACACACACACACACACACACACATGGACATCTCCGTGTTACGAGAATACCTAAAAGGCAGATTTTCCAAAGAGGAAGAGATCGACTGGTTTGTACAACAAAGATAAAGGCCATTACCTTGATCCATGCACTCCCTGCAGAACATTCTTGGCCTGGCAGCCACAACGATGCAGTCGGATCATCGCGTCTATACTGCACGTCAAAGTTAAAAATATATATTTTTTTAAATTACCCTCGACTGTTTAAAAGGTCTGCGTGCATTGTGAATACAACTCGTTACAAATTAACCTGTTGTTTCGTCGCGGATCTACACTATATCGCATTTCAGCAAGTAAGGCTGCGCACACTGGGGGGAAAATGGTAGCGCGGCGCCCTCTGCGACGGCAATTAAAAGTGATTGATAAACAGATCGCGAAGACGAGCCGAAGAGAGGGAGGAAAAAAACTTATGAATGAAAACAAGCTCCGTGGGGGGAGGGGTGTTTGTTAGTTACCGCAGGAGGGCGAACTCCCTTAACTGTCCAAGTATGAACATTTGGTTTCCTTTCGAAGCCCCAACTGCACCTACTTAATAAACACGCAACGGAATAAACAGCGCGGCGTCGACAGCTCTCCGTAAGTTAGGCACTTGTCAAAGTAAACAATACCACGCATAACGGCAGAACTATGCGCGTATTTTGTAATAAGCAGATATAAAATGCATCTGATTTATTCGTTTAGCGACAATCACGGTTATGGACGCACCACAACATTTCTATGTGCGCCACAATTAATTTATATTGTAGTGCGTGTCAAGCAAGCCAGGAAAAACACTCACCTATATACAACCATCCATGATGTTGAATCCATCAACCAAAATATAAAGAAGCCCGGTCCGAAGAAATTGTCCAAATGCAGTAAAGTTAGTACATATCAGTCATAACGAAAACTGTACATCCAATGCACAAAACGAACGGTTTGCAAATCCTTCTTCCAAGTGTGACCATTTATATACCAGTTTGATCCAGAAACGGTAAATCCATGGCTGTATTTAGTAGATAAAGAAGACGACACTCGGGTGCACTGGCGAGGTCCCGAGCAGAAATCAGTTCTGTTTTGCTACGGAGCGGAGCAACAACCGCAAAAAAGGAGAACTAATTAAATTTGCTATTGGAGCAAAACGCGTATTAAAAGCTTATATCCCAGAGAGTGTTGTGTTTTTTCTCTGTTTTGTAGCGTGGACTCGTCCATCGAGCACGGGGCGCCTCCGCGAGCTGTCGCGCGCTCTACGCCGCCGTAATGCCGTCTCGCACTGAATGAATGGGAATGCGGGGTCCCGTGTTTGTCCGGCTAAGCAGCTCCCATTGGCCATTCACCCCCCTGAAAAAGGATACATAGCATCCGCTCTTAATTCATTGGGCAGCTGTGGGAGGCTGGGCGGTGGAGAGATGTGTGCAACACTTAAGGTGGACAGATTCCCCCCCCCCCCACACACACACACACAATAGTCAACCAACAGCGTTCCTACTTCACGGCATTGTCAGAAATTCCATAGCTGCCGCACTTCGTGTTTATGCACAACATGTTTTTCGTAATGACAAAAAAATAAAAACTTGAGTCAACACTTCTTTTCGATTAGTCAATGTTGTGTGTGTTTTTCCCGTAATAGAACGTATACAGGCTGATTTAAAACTGTCAAGTGAAATTTTGAAAAGTCTATTAAATTTAAATGACAAAATCACTGACTGAATGCGGTTTAAATGTGAATCAAAATGTATTTGCTTGCATAATATAAATGTGCTTTAATTGACATTTCGACGCCACCTTAAAAATCTGTTCGGCGAAAAAGAGAAGGTGCCTCGCTGTTCCTGGCTGTCTGGTTTGATTGGTGTCGAGGATGCATTACATCCGAATCCATGAGAATGGCAAGTTCAATACAAAGCCAATCTCTCCCATTGAAATGGAAAATCAACAGATAACTGATATTTACGACAAGCTATTTAGTAAAGTCCATAGGGACAACCGGTTCAAAGCGAGGATGTAATACGTACGGACAACAGTTAACATTTGACGCGATTAAATTGGCGTCATAAAGATCCTGCGGTAATCTCATTATCAGAAGGGAGTATAAATGTTCAACTGAAAAAAACATCTTAAAACGGAATTTTAACCGTGGCCACGTGTCAAAAGCTTCGGGGGGTTTTTTGTAAAAAAAAAACTTACGGTTTTTATCCAATCTTGGATACTTACCTACATCTCGCTGACTGCTTTCACAGATTCTTCACTTTTTCCTAATTGTTTTTGTTTCACTTCTTATATTGGTTACTTGACCATTATAATAGATTTAGGATAAAATTTAATAAAAATTATTCTTTTTGTTGACTCGTTCAAGAATAAACCCATGGCAAACTCATAACACATTTTCTCATATTCCACACGTAAACAACCAAAACAAAAATGTCATGGAAAAAAACATTTTTATTTAAAACGAGCACACAAACATGGAACAGAAAATGAATGCATATTCTCTGATTTGTATTCACTTTGGTTTTACCAGGCAGCTCCTCACCCTCGAATGTGATACACTGGCAGTTGAGGGGGGTCAGTCAGCCAGTTTATAACTCTGCAGTTCCTTCCTCAAATGCTATCTCCCAAAACGCAGGCGCTTTTCTGCCTCTGAAAGTGAACTGATTTAGAGCAGAAGGGGCAGCCTGAGGAGAGCTGCACTGTGAAATGTGCCGTTTCTGGATTCTTCTTCTCTTCCACGCGAGACATCAGAGAACGTGCGAGCCGCTCTGCTCCTGGTAGCGGACGTACGACTGGATAAGTGAGTCCGGGATCCTCGGCTTCACCGCGGCAAGCGCGCCGTCAAAATGCCTTCTCGTGACGCTCTGCGCCTTGATGTCATCCTGCAAGGCTAGGAGTGCAGCCTCCCTGCAAACAGCACTTATCTAGGACAGAAAAACAGACAAAATAAACTCATGTACCAACATCGGCAAGCTGTCCCACAACACGATGATCCGCGGTGTCTCAAAAACAAGGATCACTAATCATCACAGTTATTAAAAATAATAAATATGACGTACAAGCTTCAGCAAAGGACAGGACTGAGCAATACACCTTCAGCGACTATTTATTGCGCTATAAATAAATCACATTTAGGTAATTATGGTTGTGTCTCCAAAGTGGATGTCCGAAATTAGAACTATAATGAAATCACTAACTTGTACAGCATTCCGACTAAACAAAGGACTCAGGTGCTCACTACTGACAAATCAAAAGTGCTGAAATGTATATAAAAGTGTAATATATAAAAGCCAAAGCCCTTTACGATGGATGCCCGCTTAGTGAGTAAACAATACACTGTAACAAGCACACGTTTCAGCGATAAGGTCAGACGTATACAGCAGTGCCTGCAGACACAACCACACTTGCGTTTCATTGTTAAAAATGCTTCTCCTTGGGTTCCTGCCCTTAGTCACAAAGAAGTCTATTGGCTGAAGAGCATCAACCTATTTGGCAAAGACACACTGCCGCACGGCACGTTAAAACAAACATTTACGCAGATTAGAGCACGATTTAAAAGGCGACTCTCCCACGCTTACCTCTAAGGACCTAAAAATAAATCCACAACATGGAGAATAATTCCCGTTGTTCACAAGGCGTTCAGTAATAATTACTATATTCATAAATCACCCAGTCACCCTTTACCCTAGAATGTTTCATAAGCTCATGATATAATATTTCAACATTTTTTTTTTAAGTTTCAAAAATGCACCGAATTGTAACAAAGGAGCTACTTCCTGTCGCCAAAAAAAGAGAAACACCTACATCTGACCCCTAATAGGATTGACACATCGTATCCCCTGGGCGGCAGACTGATTCACCTTGAAACCCAAAAGGAACCAGACCAAACCATTTCACACCCACTTATTATGAGGTCAAATATGTGAATCTGGCTCTTCTGTATTCCTGTGGCACGATATCGTCTGGTGGGGGGCACAACTTGGCGCCCTGACCCATATTAGTGGCTCTGTGAACCTCCTAGTTTATGAGCTATCGGGCTCGGCCCACCGGGGTCATGTGACTGCACAAGTATGATAACGCGTTGGCCCGATTTTTGGCGAGCGTCCAGCCGTCTCTGGCTTCCGTCAGGCGCACTCAGGCCTGATGCTGGGATATTTCCGACAGATCACTCCTAAGTGCGTGTGAGGCTGAAAAGAGGATCCCAGTGGTATCATACCACAAGCCCAAAAACTGAGAGCATTTTTCTCCAATAGATATGATAAGATACAGATGACGCAAATGACAACAGGTGTGTGTATATATATACATATATGCCTTTAGCTGAAGCGAGGTACCACTGAGAAAGTAGAGTCAGTCAGCTCCGAGAACAATTGAGGTTTAAGGACCTTGCTTAAGGGTGTCTTCCTGCTGACTGTGGGATTTAAAGAGACAAACTTCCGATCTTGGGTGCAGTGTCCTCACCCGCTGAGCCACACACCGCCCCCAACATCATCAAACAACAATAATACTGTTTAGTTAAAGAATAACACCATGGGGCTCTCCTAGGTGTGACACTGTCCCTAATTACTATTTTAGAGCTAAACATGTCACTGTTACACAAGGCTGACTGCCACAGCATTGACAGGTGTTGTCCAGATGTCAGGAAGTGGATTCCTCTTTCTCCGCAGTGACTGAAAAACAAGTTGAAGACTCTGTAAACAGCGGCCAGGCTAATTCTCCTGGAAGGGCTCGCCGTCAGCGTCACGGGGAAAGATAAGGAACAATGAAGCCGAGCATCCAAGCAGGGCGATGCTGCTTATTAGACATGTGTAACACACGTCTCAAATGTATGTTTCTTAGCTTGTAATGTCACAGGACCCCAGAAGCATGCAAGTAACACAGACACCAGCTCACCAAGCCTAGGCAAAGTTTATACTTTGATATTAAGCTTAATTGGGTGTGCATGTGTGCGTGACTGGTGTGTGAGTGTGCCCTGCGATGGGCTGGCCCCCCGTCCAGGGTTGTTCCCTGC
>JABFEA020000017.1:7145114-7163101 GCA_019775915.2 Cyphomyrus plagiostoma | reverse complement strand
TATTGTGCTATATGGTGGTATTGTTGGTAGTTACTGATGTTATACTGTATAGAGAGAATGGGAACGTCAGCCATCCTGGAATGTAATGCGTCAATTGGTTTGAGTTTGCAAAACTATTTACCTTCTTTTCCCTCATCTCCTTCAGCCTCACTTGCCTTTATCCTCTTCTTTGTTCTTTTCTTCATTCTCCTCTCTGTTTTCTTCCTTTTCTAGTTGATTATCTTCTGCTCCTCCTCCATCTTCATCTTCTTGTCCATCTTCTTCATCCTCCTCCTCCTCCTCCTCCTCCTCCTCATGGTCTTCCTCATCCTCTTCATCCTCTTCTGCATTGTCCTCTTCTTCATCTTCCTCATTTTGGACTTCACCATCTTTTTCTCCATCATTATCTTTATCCTTGTCTCCTCTGCCTGTGTTTTCTTTTTCTTCATCATTATCTTCTTTATTTCCTTCATCCTCTTCCTCTTTTTCACCATATCGTTCTGCCCCTACATCTTCCTCCTCTTTATTTTCCTCTTCATCTTCTTCTTCATTACCCTCTTCTTCCATTTCACCATGTTCACCTTCCCCTCCTTCTTCCTCTTTCCTGTCTCCCTCTTGCTTACCTCCCTCTTCTTCCCCAGTTTTACTGTATTCATCTTTTATTTCCTCATCCTCTTTCCTTTCACTTTTTCCCTGTTCATCATTGACTCTTTCAGATTCATCTTCATTGCCATTCTTCAATTTGCGGGAATAATTCTACAGAAGTAAAGGTTAAGGTTAGTGTACCTTCTTAATCAAACCAGAGTTACGATACTTTTAATATTAACAGCTTTCAAAGCTATTAGTAACAACAACTTAAGAGACATAAGGAAAAGTTACATCTTCCATAATGTTCTTCTCCCTCTCAGATGAGTCACTGTTTTCCTGCAGAAGTAACAAGAAGACTCTTAACTGGTGCTATTGTTAGTAGTTACTGGTATTGTTACCCTAAAACATTTTACTTTCCAAAAGGAACTGGAAAATATTTCTAACACTATGTTCATGCCACAAAACCATATTAAACATTGTAGAAGAAACAGGGCTACTAAATTCTGAATCAAAGATTTACAGAAAGCTCTCTTTTCAGTGTAATTAAAAGGAAAACTTAATATTTCAGGTGAAACATAAAAACAAGTTAACATACAATTTACATCATTCCAGCCCCCCATTAAACCCCCTCATCGGTCTGTAGAAATATCAGAATCTTTTTTTTTTCTTTTTATTTGCCAAGTACAGAAAAGTACACAGCATTTCTTTTGGTGCGGGTGGTATCACAACATAAACAAAACACACATACAAAAACATTTAAAAGTAAAGATATCCTCATATCTTCCCCCCTTTTTTTTACAGGAGATATGCAATGCTGAGTCAAGCATATGGACGATATAAATAAATAGATAGATAGATAATGGGTGGATGTAATGTGCAAAGAGCTCAGGTACAGTGCAGATGAGTTCAATTACTTACTAATATGAATATAACAGGAAGAATTTTTAGTATATATATATATATACCTGTCTGCTTTCCAAACAATCTGATCCAGCTATCTGTTGCCGTTGCGCCTACAAACATCATAAAACAATTAAACACTGAATTAATTTGCAAGTACTTCTACATGTCATCACTCAGTGCTAATAATGGCAAACATACGTACTGGTAAGGCATAAGTTGCTGCAAAAAGGCTGATGCAGAGTAAAGCAACCTTCATTTTGTAGCGGTCGGCCTGGAGATTAATCAACAAATGGTTTTGTATATGTCACAATCATAAATATCAATCAGTACCAAAAACTGAACACAATATAATAAATAAATCTGTTCATGCAGGTCCTTCACTGCCAATTGAAATAAATGTGTGACATCATTATTTCATTTAGCAGTGTTATAACTATAAAACTAAACCATAATGACTTTAGAATGTATGTTTTATTTCTCAATGGCAAGTATGAAAGTTTATATAAATATCTTAACGTTGGACTTACCTTAATGTGTAGAGACAAAAAACATCAAGCAAAGAATTCCTTTTCAATCTCAGAATTCAGTGAAACCCTAACCCCACGGCACAATTTAATATAAACAGGGCCCATATTTGATTCCACCAATAGGAAGAGAGGCAGAGAGAGCGTTGCTCTAATCGGCTACATCACCAAGCTCCAGAGTGTGAAGTGCAAGCAGAGCTACACCACACAGCTGCTGTGGTCAAGCAGCAGCCAGAGAAAGGAGTTTTAATTGAATAGACTCAAATTTCACAGCTTAATAGTCATGGTTTTAAAGGGCTAAAATGGAGACCAATATCTCTTTTAAATAGCATTTTTAAGATATTTTTAAGTGAACCAAAAGGTTTTAATTCGAGTTTCAAAGATGCACATGAAACGTAATGTCCTCTTACTTATAATTCTCACTTCCACCTGTAACAAATTCATAATGATTTATATTTGCCAACTAATATTTTTAAATAAAGTTTATATATTATTTGTCAGCTCCTGAAATGAGAGGCTCAGTGCTGTAATAATAAGTACCTAAGCTGAAACCATGAGATCATTTTTTTACAGGCCTTTTCCAGACAGTCAAAAAGGGAAAAGCATGTTTGTGTGACAGTCACACCTACATACTTACGCACAGCTGTGATACAGCTGAAGGTCGAATGCCTACACAGTGGTTGTGTTTATGACATTTGGCATCTTTCCAAAAACCTAAAGCCAAGTAAACTTCACTCAAGCTAACATTACTAACTTTAGTAGTCTTGCACTCAGTATACTGCAGTTAATGTCTTTTTCTTTTTGTTTTCTTTTTTAGTTCTTTAACTCTCTAACGTTTAACACCTTTTTGTAATTTTGTCAAATTATAAAAACAACTCCCAGCAAAGTTCCTCTCAGAAGAAAAACATACAACAAATCAGTGTATAGTGAGGCAGAGTGCAGTGCATTTCGTAGGCTTGAATGTATGGAAATTTAATCAGAAGCGTATGTGACATTAAATGCAATCTCAATTTAAATAACAACATATCTGAGAAAACAGAAAAAAAAACATTTTTATTTTCCTTTTTTTATTTACTATACAGTGCATGTTCCTCTCTGTACACTGAAAAAATATGTCCTTTTCCATTCATGGATGAATTGTTTCAGTGTTGAAATGAATGTTCTCTTTTATTTTGTTTGTTCATTATTAACATTAAATAATACATAAAAGTGAACACAATTTACAAAATGCAAAGTCAAAACATATTTTGCACCTTTACTTACATGTTTGTATCCATAAATTGCCACTATACAGAAAAAAGAAACAACATGATTTAGATTTGGTGGCAATAATTTTGAGATACTTATGACATTTAATATTGTTTTTATGTCTTTTTTATTTCTTCATTTTCTCCTCCACTGTTCTGAGCTTCTGTATCAGGTTGTGGTACTGATTGTTTGATTAGAGTTTGAGGACTTCCTAAAATTGCTGGTTGGGTACAGTTATTGTCGCTATACATGATGTTAGCATAGTAACCAGGCCCAATGGTCATTAGAATTGCATCAATTACTGAAATCACTGAAGTTAGCAGAATTAATAGTCACTGGAACTACTGGATTTCCCTTAAATCTCTAGAATTATTAGAGCTGCTAGTCATTAGAATTGCCTGAATCATTAGAATTGCTAGAATTACTAGAATTGTCTGAGTCACTGGAACTGCTGGAGTCATTAGAATTACTAAAACTGTTTGAGTCGCTGGAGTCATAGGAACTGCTGGAGTCACTGGAGTCATTGGAACTACTGGAGTCATTAGAGTCACTAGAACTGACTGAGTCACTGGAACTACTGGAACTGCTGGAGTCATTAGTATTACTAGAACTGTCTGAGTCACTGGAGTCACTGGAACTACTGGAGTCATTAGAATCACTAGAACTGTCTGAGTCACTGGAACTGCTGGAGTTACCAGAATCACTAGAATTGTCTGAGTCACTGGAACTACTGGAGTCATTAGAATCACTAGAACTGTCTGAGTCACTGGAACTACTGGAACTGCTGGAATTACCAGAATCACTAGAATTATCTGAGTCACTAGAGTCACTGGAACTACTGGAGTCATTAGAATCACTAGAACTGTCTGAGTCGCTGGAACTACTGGAACTGCTGGAGTTACCAGAATCGCTAGAATTGTCTGAGTCACTGGAACTACTGGAGTCATTAGAATCACTAGAACTGTCTGATTCGCTGGAACTACTGGAACTGCTGGAGTTACCAGAATCACTAGAATTTTCTGAGTCACTGGAGTCTCTGGAACTACTGGAGTCATTTGAACTGCTTGAGTCATTAGAGTCACTAGAACTGTCTGAGTCAGTGGAGTCACTAGAATTGCTGGAGTCACTAGAATCATGTGAATCACTGGGTTCACTGGAACTGGTAGAATCTTTATGGTCACCAGCAGCACTTTTGCTGTCAGAACCAATTGATTTATCATGATTACATGAACTGGAATGAGCTGAATCACATGAGTCATTTGTAGTTATTAAAAAACTTGAAGTTCCACCAAACGGATCATCTCCCTGCATACTGTGGTCATCAAAATAATATGAATCTGGTTGTTGTTCAGATGATAAGACTTTTGCTTGGTTTGGCACCTGCTCTTCGATAATTTTTCCATGCTGCATCTCAAGGCCATTTTCCTGGGTTTGATCGTTATCTTCTCTCTTTTCCACTTGATGTCCACTGTTGTATTTGTCTTGTGTGTTTGTGTAAATACTGCGATTTTGATGATGGCTGTACTTGTGCTCATGCTGTAACAAGTAAAAATGATCAAAATAAAAATGTATTCTATACCTTAATAGCGACAAATCTAAATGTATCTTCATATTATGCATTGGGACATTACTCCCACTGAATACATTTCCATCTGTGATCTGGAAATAAACACAGTTTAATAAAAATATAAGCATGACTCAGTCAAATTCAATTAATAAGATCGTAATGGTAGTTTTCAAGTATATACTTACAGAATGCACACTTTCATCATGTGAAATCTGCAACGTATAATGAAAAAAGTAAACAAATCTTTCCAGAAACCTCACATTAGTCAAATATAAATAATGTACTGCACTTACAGGAACGGCACTCAGTGTCCCAAACAGACAGAAGAATAGTAGTGCAAGTACCATGGTGGCTTTTTTCCTATAATAAATGATATATGCATAATATGATCATCTTTACAGAACTTCATGAAAAATTAATACATACTAAAATGGCATCAAACATTCTAAAATAGATTTTAAAAATGTTCAAAGTTTTATATAAGCAATAAAAAACACAGCGCTGTTTAGTTTTTAATTCTGTTTAAAAAATTCTAAAGATCTTTATTTAATTTTAATGTATTTTTTATATAGGATGCTGGGACATTGTACCTACCTCCTTGTTCTGCAGGTTTATATGCACCTATGCAATTGAGTGACAGCAGAGAGGCTTCTGAGGCGAAGTGATTCCATTCTGCACGTGTCTATTTAAACATTCTCTAGAGCAACAACAAAAAAGTGCAGACAGAATGAGAAGTGACGTCACAAGGCCTAATTAGTGTTCTTTAAAGGTGGTAACAGCATTGTACTCCTCTTTGTCTTGAACAGATACTTACTTTAAAATACACCTAAGGATTGCTAATGATAAGGCTGCCCACAACATAATTGTGAGTTTTATTGCAGATATATGTTTTGCCTTCTAAATACATACAATTACTCCCGGAAGAAAAAGGAAAGCTTGTATTTATTCAGCTCCTTTCAGATGCATAAATTTCACTCATGCTAGGAGTCATTTTCCAAGATGCATGTTCAGTATTACATCTTATGCTGATTCAGTCATTTTCTTTATCTGGGTTGGAGTTAATTCTTCACAAGCAGTCTAACCGTCCTAGTTTCTCATTTAATTTCATTAGGATTTAATAGACTCTGCCTCTTTTAAGCATGGAGCAAATAAAAGAATTTATAGAAAAATACTCCGCACTCATGGAGAGATGCTAGATAAAAGGACTCTCCTCTCTGCCGACATTGAGAAGAGTGTCCTCGAATCAATAAACTGAAAATCAATAAATTGGAGATACATTGAGAACTGCAACAAGTTTGCACCAGTTTAGAATACAGTCAGACTGAAATCAGGGCTCTCAAAAATGACAATTTTTAGCAAATCAGCTTAAAAGAGATAAAGAAAAATCAATAAATACAATGGTTAAGGATTCACAATGAAACAGCTGATGTTTTCCAGAAGACGTGAACACTTCATTTCAGAATTCAGTAGTCAATTTTATCCTTCTGTTAAAGACACAGAAACTTTCTTAAGTAACACTGGTGTGACATAAGGGTGGGGAAAATCTTTTTGAGCCCATTTATATATTTTTCACTATCCATCCATTATCTATACTATTTTATCCATCTGGGTCATGGGAAAGCTGGAGCCAATCCCAGCATCTTCAGGTGAGAGGCGGGGTACACCCTAGGCAGGCCATTGGGCTAACACAGACAAACAGCCACACACACTCACAGGCAATTTAGAGTAGCCAGTTGACCTAATCTGCTTGTTTTTGGACTGTAGGAAGAAACCCACACATATACAGGGAGAACATGCAAATGGCACACAGAAAGGCACTCTGGGTGACCAGGGGATCAAACTCAGAACCTTTTTGTTGGCAACAGTGCTAACCACTGCACCACCATGCCACCCAAGTTTTGCCCAATAGATTAATTTATATTTGGTCTTAATTCTATTTGCTTTCATGTGTTTTTTTAATGATTTTACGCTTGATGTCTCATGTCACAGTCATTTAACATAAGTTTCACGCTTGAAATGCATAGGATCAATGTTCCTGTCATCAACAGTATGTGCTTTTCTCACACAGAGACTGTGGTTGGAGCCAAAAATCACTACTTTAGTTTGTTTGTTAGATCTGGAATAATACTGATTATTAATAATCCAGTTCTTTCCTGGTTTTCTGTTTCCGGAAGAACTGGATCACATCCCTTTTATATGTGGAACGAGAAGGAAACCTGCATTCTGTGATCTGAGTGGACGATGCGGCTTGTGAATCTGAAGTAATTTTGTCAGGTAGGTAGGAGATAGACCTTTAAGTGCCTTATATGTAAGTAGGAAGTTTTAAGTCAGCTCTAAATCTAACAGGAATCCAATGCAGGAAACTAAAAACAAGGGTTTGGTGTTCAAATCTCCTGCTCCTGGTGACAATTCGAGCTGCCATATTTTGAACACACTGCAAGGTATTTAATGTGCAGTGTGTGCTCCCAGATAACAGAGCATTACAATAGTCCAACCTAATGTATACAAAGGCATGAAAATTTTTCTCTGTGTCTTGAATAGTAAAAAATCTTCGCACTTTGGAGATGTAGCGTAGCTGTAAGAAGCTTGCCCTCGATGCTGCACTTACATTTGATTTGAATGAGAAGCTTGTATCTAAGATGACACCTAGGTTATGGGCTGAGCTACTGAGGGAAAACTTCAGCCCTTTGGAGTGAAGTGCGGAGATTACACTATTCCTATCTGCAGACCTGCCTCCAAATAACAGAACCTCGGTTTTCCACCATCCAGGTTTTAACCTCATTAAATCAATTAGCTAAGGTAACAATATATGTGGTGTCACGAGGCGTAACTGTAATGTATATTTGGGTGCCATCGGCACAGGAGTGATAGTTAATACTATGTTTTTGCATTATGTTCTCTAATGGCAGCATGTAGAGAGAAATAATAAAGGACCAAGCACTGATCCCTGTGGTTCTCCATATCTGACTGATGACATTGACAATGGAATATTTGACTTTTGAACATATTGATACCGATTACTCAAATACACTTTGACACCATTCCACACAACCCAACCTCAGATTTAATTCTTTGTATTAAGATAGAATGGTCAACCATGTCAAAAGCAGCACTAAGGTCCAGAAGCATTAGCACTGTTGTGCTGTAAGCATCAGTTGCTATTGTTATGTCATTTACAACTTTAATTAAGGCATTCTTTAATCATGTCAGCATAACTGTTAGGCCTGTGCTTACTATTTCTGTGATGTTTATGAATGTATATATGCGTGTGTGTGTGTGTGTGTGTATATATATATATATATAGATATATTAATCAGTTAACTTGTTTGTGCGGTACATTGTTTTACATATAAAATATTGCTATGTGGGGTAAACAGAACAAACCTATATTAATACATATGAGTTATATAGCCTAATCTGGAAAAATCACAGTAGGCTAAAAACTAAATACAGTATATCGCACAGACATCAGGGGAAAGTTGAATCAATGTTTTTTATTCTCAGTTAGAGCACTGTGTTGCTTTGAAAGGCATTGCTCTAGAGTGATTCAGGTCCTACTTGAATGAGTTTTTCTATCGGTATTGATGACCATGTGTCATTATCAGCACAATTGTCCTGTGGGGTTCTTCAAAACTCTGTTTTGGGGCGAATCCTGTTCTCCTTGTACATGCTTCCTGTACGGTCAGATGTAAGAAAGTATGAATCTATTCAATTGTTATGCAAATTAGATCGATTTGTCCCTGAAACAGCATAACATGGACTCACTAAACTGATTGCTAGATTGTTTTGAGGACATTAAAGACTGGATGGCCTCAACCTATTTAAAATATAACGATAGTAAAACTGAGGTACTCTTAATCCCATTTGTCAAAATTAAGCTCACTGAAGGAGTTTTTGAAATTTAAAATTAGAAACTTAAGTGTCATAATGGATTAAAAGCTTAAATTGGACAAAACAGATTAACTCTGTAGTTAAAGTTAACTTTTTCCAGCCGAGTGTTTTAAAAAGACCTTTTTTTATCTTTCACTAATCTGGAGATGCAGGTTTGATCGGTCAAGCTTTCACACTTGCAGATTGTTTAAAATGCTACAGCATGTCTTCTTTCAGACATACATAAACATACTGGACTCCCTCCACTGGCTCCCTGTGTGGCTTAGGATGAATTAATTTGTTTTTAAATCATAGCATGGTCAAGCTCCTTCTTACATTTCTCACCTCATCCACGTAAACCATCAGCAGACTACTTTCTTCTAGTAGTTCCAAAGTCTAAATTGAAACAAAGAGGCGATCAGCCATCTGCAGTCATTGAGCCAGGTTTTGGAACGAATTACCCCTCCATGTAAGCCAGGCCACTACGCTGCCATCTTTTAAACCTTATCTCAAAGCGTATTTTTATTTCTTAGCTCTAAACTCAGTTTGAGACCATTATTGCGTGCCGTAAGGTTTTGGGTTCGGACCACAAAGGTTTTTGTTTTTTATGTATTGTGCAATGTATTATGTTCTGGGCAGACGTCGTCACTTCCGGGTTAGTCGTAGGAGAGCATCGACCACGCCAAATCCCCAGCTTGGGTTTGCTCCTCATAACAGCCTTTTCATCATCCAATTACAAATGATCCACTTATAAATTTGGCTTTTATTTATTAATTACTTGTTTCTATCTCCTGTTTTTACTTTCAGTTTTGTTTGATTCATCCCCATGTTATTTGACCTGGTTTAGATCAGCTAGTCACTGTTGGCCTTGTGGTAGTTTTTATTGGGGCATTGTCCATGTGTTTATGTTCAATGTTTCTGTATCTTGTTGTCATGTATGTATGTGACTCACAAATCATATTATTCAGCACATTGGTCGATTACAGTTGATTTAAAAAATAAACTTGAAATTTCAATAGCAATGTCTGTGACATAGAGATGCTTTGCTGGAGGATTTTCAAGCATCGTGGGGACATTATGCCAATGGATGTGTACTGTCTGTGTAGTATTATTTTGATGTTATTGCTGTGAGGGTGTAAGACAAGATAACTGTTAAATTTTATCGATCACTGTACCTACTATCACCCATTCATTGTTCCACCATAAGGTCAGATGACATTAGATGGATTAAATAGAATTTTAGGGTAAAATATCATTCTTTAACTAACGATATACCCCCCTAGTCCCTCTCGGGCTTCCTCTCGGGTGGGACGCGTGGCCGTGGGCCCTTATGCCGAGGGGGCGGCAGGATGGCCTCGGTTGCCCGGTTCCCCCTGCTTTCACCTTGGGCCCAGGGATGGGGGGGGAGGGGGTGCTGTCACGTCCCCTGACGGCATCAAATGCCAGCACATCCAATGACAAATCAGTTCACACCTACACTTGCACACACAAGAATGGGCGCATGCGAGGTTGAGCGATCAATATCATTATTATTATTGCTTTATAGAGTAACTTACAGATATAGGAATTGAAATATACGTGTATGTGTGTATGACATGACATGCTACATATATATAATACCTATTATTATCATTGTTAGAATTGTTGTTGATATTGTTGTTGTTATAATTTTTGTTGTTTATGTCCTTGAGTGTTTGATGTAATGAGTGTTATGTTTCTTACGGTTGTTTTTATTCTGTATTCGCCTACACTTAATTTTCTCCATCCCACCTACATTATTATTTTCATTATTGTTTCTGTATACCTTCGTTTTCTTTTTTCTTTTTCTTTTCTCCCCCTCTCCCCATGGTGATTAATGTCTGTTATTGTTATGATTGTTGTTTCTGTGCCCCCCCCCCCGTTTTCATCACGGGACTAGGACGGGTGGGTTTGGTGCGACCACACTCTTTAAAAATTAATTTAATTTAATGTAAAATAAAGTTGTCCTCCGAAGAGGGGTGGTGGTGGTGGGCAATAAAAAAATAAATAAATAATTAGAGGAGTAGACTGCATTTATACATTTTGTCACGTAAGACAAAAGTAATGAATAATGAGCTCATTTAAATTTTAATTGTGTTATTTAATTTGAAAAGGTAACTGGTTACATTTCTCATTACCACCAAAAGAGGTGGAATGACAGTAACACGTAGCCTCTAAATGTAAAGTTCTTCTTGCAGCTCAGTTTGCCCCATGGGGATGTTTTCTTGTTATCTGGCAGGACTGCTGAGGAGGCTTCGCTCTCCTGGCAGGGTCTCAGGCAAACACCCTCTGTACCAGCAGCTTAAGCACAGCACAAGGACAGACATTGATATTCCTGCCTAAGGCCTAAAACCAAGTGAATGCCCCTAGGCCCCCACCCAGGCTACCCCACACTTATTTCCCACAGAAATCCTTCCACAAAAGAACGACGTAAAAAATAACAAGTGGGTCAGAGCACTCTTCATTTTACGAGTGAGGTTCTGAATCACTTAAGCTATGAATAGATTTGCAATTTGATGATTGATCTTAAGCATGGGATAATGAACTAAATTCATGAAACTGCTTTCAGGAAACACATCCTAGATTGTTTGTTCTTGAGCAGGACTTGTACAGAAATACACAATTGTGTGCCTTTTATAGACAAGTAACAAGAATCTTGCTGGGGGCAACATGGGGCACCTGCACAAAAAAAATGTGATGGTGACATTTGTGTGATCAGTTTTGTAGCTCTCATTTGCATGTCACGTCAATTATATCATGTAATCGAGTGGGTCAATTAACCTTGTTGGAATGGGTGACCTGATTCTACTTAGGCAGGCAACCTAAGTAGCGTAAGGAGGGGGGCAGGGCTGGATTGACCTCAGGTCTCCCCACTGGAAGCCCAAGGTACTGTAGGAAGAGTAGGGAAATCTATCAAATACAGTAGTGTAACTCTAACTGTACAGTACCAGTGGCACTATTAGGCCTATTTTAGCGTAGCTTTAGCCCCTGTATGAACTGGCTAGATTATTAGATATAATAATTACAATTACTAAAATATATTTCATTATATTTTCTTTATTTAACAATTTTATAGCCATCTACAGTAAAATACCTGGATCAAATAAACAAACAATGAATTTTCACCAATAAAACTTTATTATACACTAATTTTCGATGACAGTTGTATTTGGTAAAATGTTCGATGTAAGACATATGTAAGAAAACAGAAGATATCATGTTATACATAAAAAGTACAAGATTGTACAGTTATATATTTTCTGAATAATGAAGCATATAATGTATTCAATGGTCAATAAAGACTGTATACATTAGTTCTATAGATAGTATGACTAAAAACTGTTGTATTTGGTGGTCTATTACTATTATATTTGATGGCATATTGGATATTTCATACAGTACAATGCAATATGAATATGATGTATCACGTCATAAAAACCACACTGTAACATAACCCTCTATTGACATTTTTTAGAGTGAGTCCTTTGGTTTATCAAATTCACTCAACTATTACAAGGTGTAAAGTTAGCCAAAGTAGTTACTTTTAAGTTCAATCTCAGAAGAAAATTACAATTACATTTGAAAGCCTTTTATTATCATTATACCATTTATAATGCAATTGCAGAGAAACTATCCCTTCAGATGTGAAAAAACAACAAACATTCAATCGTTTACACAGTAAATGTAAAAAAAAAAATACATTTACTGCGTAAATTATTGAATGTTTCAATGAGGCTGGCATATTGATTTTGAATGCTTATCACTTTGATTTAGCACAAAAATTGAAAAAAGAAAAAAACATTTTTAGAAGAAAAAAAATAACACAAATGCTAGGATACAATGTTTTGTGGCATAATCACCACAGTTATGGATCCCTCTGTTCATTGTCAGGCCTTAATAAGCCATGGTTTGTATCATACAGGTCATCTGATGTTTGGAAAGTATATTGTTTGCTCTCACAGTCATCTTGATTTATGCTGTCCTGGCATTTGCCTACAAACATATTCACTGTGGTTTCATTGCTCTCTGTATTATCACTGATCTGGTTAGTAGAGTGTTTTCTTTCAGCATGGTTTACCACCAGAGTGTTTTCATGACGGATCCATTCTTCTCCTTTGTTTTTCTTCTCTGTGTTGGCATCCACACTCTTCAAACTAGCCTTGAACACCCGCATCCAGCTCTGGTTTTAATAAATCAAGAACATAAAGGACATCGATATTTGCATCTGCAGCCTCCAACAGTACACTGTATGCTTTAAGTAAAGATAGCAGTGTGCTCACATTCAGAATCTGCTCTTCCTTGTCATTTCTTTTGTCTCCAGCTTGAGTATAGTCACTCTGTTCAGGGTTCAAGACCAGAAATAAGTAAGCAGTGATTTCAACATACATTGATGCGTATGGTTACAGACTGCAAATATCTTGTCTTGTGGAAAAAAATGCAGAATAATTAATTTACCATGTTTTCAGGTGTAGTGTCTTCACCTGTAGTGTTTGAGGCCTGTGAATAGAAAGACTGTGAGCATTTCAGATTTACCGAGTGCTGTATACAACTGCCAACCCTTTAGATGCCCTTGCTGTCAGGCCACTACCTTTGAAATGACAAGCTATGGCTTTTTATTATGTTACCGTATTCTCTGAGGTGTTCTCAGAAGTATCTTCTGAAGTGTTTTCAGAAGTATTCTCCGAGGTGTTCTCAGAAATATTCCCCGAGGTATTTTCGGAAGTATCTTCTGAAGTGTTTTCAGAAGTATTCTCCGAAGTATTTTCAGAAGTATTCTCTGAGGTATTTTCAGAAGTATCTTCTGAAGTGTTTTCAGAAGTATTCTCCGAGGTGTTCTCAGAAGAATTTTCTGAGGTATTTTCAGAAGTATTTCCTGGAAAACTCTGGCATAGCAATAAAGAGTGAATTAGTGATATATTGGTGAAATACAGTGCTCATATTAAACTCTATGTAATATTTATGTAATTTTAGCTTGCACAATTCATCAGCATCTACCTCAGGTCTTGAAGTTTCACTTTGATCCAGAATTTGTGAAAAGAAACTTTGTAGCAAGATCTGTGGATAACAACAAATGTGAATGAAATCTGATAAAATACAGCAATAAGTTACTGTGAATATATAGTTGCTCATTAATTGTCTGAATCATTTGAAGATTTTCTGCCATTGAATTAATGATAAAAATTCTTCATTATGTTTTTAGAGGAAAGATCTATTATCTATTACTTTTTGTTCATTTTTGGAATCTCAGAAAGAACAATACAGACAAAACCTGAAAGACTAAAGATATCTGACAACATTCGTCTCTAAGTCCTAAGAATTTCACTACTTCACTTATTTATTTCCATGACCATACATAAACCAAAAACCAGTCCAGTCGTTTAAAGGATCAGGATAGAAAAGAAATGATGATTTTATCATTGTTTTCTTTTCTTTGCTCTTTCAGAACCAATATGAAACTAAGACAATCCTAGCAAACTATCCAATGGAATTTTTTAATAGTAAATTTATTCAGTTTTGATGTTTTAGACAAAAATGTTCTTAAGAAAAAGACTGTGACCTCTTATAGTATATAAAATGATCCTGACAGCAGTAATTTTATAATCAACTACTAATGAAAAATAAATGGAAACCATAGTAATAACAATGGGAAACACATTTCAATAAACAGAACTTTGCTTCTGAAAATAAAGAAGTCAGTCTAAATACAAAAACAGGTACACAGTACATACAGAAATGTCTGAAACTGTTGATTATAGTACACCTTAATCCTCTTGATTTTTATTTGGACCTATCAAAATAAATATGATGCCTAATGTTTAAGTCTTGTGAACTTACAGTATTACTCACAGAACTTGTCTCTTGAGGACCTTCAACCAAATCATCTTTCTGAAATATCTGTTGAATGAAAGTAAGCAAACTTAATGTTTGAGAATAATAATAAAAATGTAATTTTTCAATTCAATGAAAACTTACGTGTTTAGCAAAGGCAGTTGGCATATAAAGACAGCAAACCAATATTAAGGCTGACTTCATCCTGGTGGAATAAAAATTAATGTGAATACAAAGTCTGGCAGATTTCAGTCAAATGAACTAAACGGATGAAGAAAAATATTAACACAGTTCCTGTAAATCTAAAATCTGTGTTTTATTTCTCTGTAAGACCTGACTGATTGAGTGAGGAGAGGAGGAAGACTCTTCATTGCTGAGATGGTCACAAGCAGCCCTTAAATATCTGCACCAGCCCACAGCTTCACAGAGATGTTTATGAAAGTTTGAACACAGAATTATCCTCACAGTCCTCTCTGCACCCACCACAACATGGTCAACAAGGGTCCCTCACTCCTTCACATTTGTTGTCAACCACCTTGTCAACATGGCCTTCATTTGGAAGGATGTCTAATGCAGAAGCCACTGAGCAGGCCTGTGGGCTTCAGGGCACCACAGCCAGGGAGGAGCACAATTCCTGCACAGCACCCGTCTTCCTGTTTGCATGTTCATTATGGAGAAAGGAATTTGGAGGGTTGTGCATCATACAGCCAAAGAATTGCAGAATATCATGCATATTTATTTGGCTTTTTACAATTGTCAGTCAAACAAATTAGTCTTATACCAATACTTTCAGACATTTTAATGGTGTGAAATAGTTAAAATGTGCTTAATGTAAACTACATATGCAAAAAGAATCTGAATCAGAATCTTTATTGTCCTTTTTCACATTAAATGCACCTTCATAATACATTTATGATGCATTCATAAGCAGCATGTAAGTATACCTTAACATCCTAACATCCCTTAAGAGCTTTAATGTACATTAATAAAGATTATAATATATACTAGATATTATATTAAATATTTGTATAAGAATAATTAGCTAAACTGACACTTGTAAAAAAGCCAAATACATGTGCAAGATATTTTGTAATGGAGAGCTACCGAATATCAGACATAGGGATTTACCAGTTTTTTTGAGTCCATTTTTAGTTAAAGAGTCGGATTTATGGCCGAAAGAATCTCAGCGTGTGCCAGTACATTATTTATGTATGCAAAATGCAAAAAACTGCAAGAAACATTAAATATTTGCTAACTGAGATCCTTTCGTTTAAGTATTATTTTATAGTATTTCAGTAACAACAGCATAGAATACAGCCTCACCCACCACAAGCACATAGCAATTCATGTAACTTCCAGGTACATAATGTTACGCTTGATGGTGCATGGAGCACAGAAAAGGGGCAGGATGCCAGGAGTCGGGGCAAACACGGGGTTTAATGGACGCAGCAACAAAAGGAGCAAGCAAACCACGGTCTGACATAACAATGACTGGACAGGGGAAACAACCTGAAACGCAGACTAAATACACTGAACTAATGACGGTAACCGGAAACAGCTGATGAACACAGGGAATCCACATGGGGTTAATGAGGGGGCGTGGCACACGAGAGGAGCAGACGATCGGGGCAGGACACATAATTGTCAAAAGAATTGTGAGAATTTCACGTGTATTAATGTGAATGATAATTTGATTATGTTATGATTTATTTGATAAATAAATAAGTGGATATTAAATGGTGCTGTGCATGCCATTTATATCCACTGTGCATGTCCATTAATGTGTCAGTGTATGTTCTGACCACCCATCCTCTCTGCCTGCCTTCCCACATGTCCGGGTAGTGTGCAGGTTTGGCACCGTCTGAGCTGGAATTCTGGTTCAGTCCTATGGAGGCGTGAGATGGTGGATGTGACTTACAAATTGTAATACTGATTACTTGGGAGGTTTTGGTTCCTCTACTCAATTGTGATCTGGCTTTCTTTTATTTCTTTGTCTTCCCATTTCCTTGTTTTTGCATTGTTCTCTCTTTATCGTGTTGCGCTGTATCACAACACACCCATGTAAAGACCCTTGGGGTGACTCTGTTGTGAAAAGCACTGTATAATATATAAATGGATCTGAACTGAATTTCGTTGGTCAGAACAACAAACACTTTAGCACTGAATCACTGAAGTAAAAAGACAATAGTCATATCTATGATTGGACTGGAAATGTAATGTCATAATATTCACAGAATAGCCCTTCCTTACGGAAACGGTCCATCTTCTGTAAATGTGTTGTCATTGTACAGCTATTGTCCTTGTGGCTTGTGTGGGTGCTCCAGAAACACCACAGGCATGGTGAGGACAAAATGAACTGCAAATCTATTTTAGATTATGCCGTTTACCACATGCACATGTCCTCTTGTGTTTTTAAATAGAAATACAGCTTGTAATGTCAAAAAGTAAGGCAATCAGTTGGGTGATATCTCTGTATATCCTGAAACAACTCAGGGTTAAAAATAAGTAATGTTCTGCAGAAACAATATCATGGGTTTGCACATACCAGCTCAGAAACCTTGATTCCTTTCCTTTTTTGGGAAAATTAAAATTAAATCAGACAGAAGGGTGTGGAAAACTGCATCGTAAATATGTGGCTTTGTGGTTAAACCAGCCAATATTTAATTAAATGTTACTGTATAATAGAACCAGCATATAATTACTCTGCCAAAAACAGAGAACAATTTCAATGTTAAAGGTATCTTAGAATCTTTTTCTATAAGAATATTCAACAATTTGTTTACCTCCTGAATGTGAGAACAGAGGAAAGGAAACAAAACTATAATTTAATCGAAGAGGAAAAACCCAGCTGTTCAAAGCCCCCAGGCATGTTAACAGTATCCAGGCCAGAAGGCGTTGCATGTTTTGCTGTCTTGTGTGATGTTGTCTGTGGATTATCACACCATCTGTAAGTCAGCATTTCTCTCCATTCTCTCCTGACCAGTAGCTCTGCGTGTTCTGCTATACATACAGGTAAAGTCAGTTGGTGTCCACTCTTCAGTCCTCTACAGACCAGTATCTCTGCCCGTGGTCTGTTATACCTGTAGGTGAAGTACTTGGTGTTCAGTCTTCAGTCTTCTACAGACCAGTACCTCTGCCCGTGGTCTGTTGTACTCATGGCCTGAAGTTTGTGTGAAGATTCCAGTAAAGCAATAAGTAATAATATGAACAACATTGTGGGTGACAAGAGGCACCCCCTTGCCTCCCCATTTGACAATATTTATTAAAAATATATGTACATTTTCATTTGTCCAGTAAAATAAATATGATGTTCAACTGATCTGGTCAACCTAATCTGTTGAAGTATGCCTACTGGTGTCTGTAAAGCTGTGATGTGTAAGGGTATGGGTATGTGTATACGTATACGTATGCCTACTGGTATATTTAAAGCTGTGATGTGTATGGGTATGTGTATACGTATA
>JABFEA020000017.1:7113975-7136624 GCA_019775915.2 Cyphomyrus plagiostoma | reverse complement strand
GATGTAAATTATGCAGTTAAGACACAACAGAAATGTGCGATGGACTGTCTCATTCACATATAGCTAAAGAAATATGTAAACAAACATTGATAATATTAACCCATA
The DNA here is from genome assembly GCA_019775915.2 of Cyphomyrus plagiostoma. Classification (NCBI taxonomy): domain Eukaryota; kingdom Metazoa; phylum Chordata; class Actinopteri; order Osteoglossiformes; family Mormyridae; genus Cyphomyrus; species Cyphomyrus plagiostoma. Next base: position 7,136,519 of record JABFEA020000017.1, on the reverse strand, counting down.
AATAAATTATTTATCTTTCTGAAAGTATTATAATATGTTAAGACATAAAAATGTGAATTTGTCTATCGGTATGAGAAGAGCTGCAGCCACATGGTCAAAGAGCCGCAAGGTTGCCGGCCCCTGGCCTAGAAGCTTTCAGTAAATCACGGTATTCATGCATTATAGATTTAATCACCTGTAATGGGCTCCCAGGCCCAGAAACACAGATGGGCTCAGAAATAGGGATGGAAGTGCAAATATAGATTTTAATACAGGAAGAGAAGGAACAAAAGAAATCGAATTCAGTTCTTTTCCATTTTATTGGTATACTGTATTTTCACAGTATTACATTGTCTCAAAGTGCTTTACATTATTCTTGCTCAAAGCCCCCAGTGAGCAAGACAGAGGCGACAGTGGCAAGGAAAAATTCCCTAGTTGAAAGAAACCTTGAAGAAAGGTTACTGCCTGTAACCTTTGGAGGAACCAGATTCAAATAAAGGAGCCCATCCTCCAGGGGGCAGCAGAGGAAGCCCTAACCCTAACTAGACCCAAAGGGGGAGCCCATCCTCCAGGGGGCAGTAGAGGAAGCCCTAACCCTAACCAGACCCAAAGGGGGAGCCCATCTTCCAGGGGGCAGTAGAGGAGGCCTAACCCTAAATGAGCAAGGAAACACCTGACTTAGCCAGGACATGTAGATAACGGCAGGGAGATCAAGGCCTAAAAGACTGGGGGAGGTGGGGGTTCCCATCTACAGTGATCACAGACAGGGAGCTGGACAAGGCATAAGGCCAACAGACACTGACCCAGGAACACAGGCAAGGCAGAGATTTATACAGGGAGAGAACACAGGTGTCGTCTTGTACCATCATCAGCAATTAGGAAACACAATAAATGGCAGAGGAAGCCCTGGTCAGTACCCTAGGGACTGGGGGCGCTCGAGCCCAGACACTCATGTTACATTACCAGTATTTCTGCTGAATGACAGCACCTTTTCTTAGTGCCCTGTTTAAAAGCCCAGACAAAATGCTGAAGCAAAGAGCAAAATACATTTCTCAGCAATAAGAGCAGCAGAAAACTACATCAGGCACTATCATGATTGGTAAGAGCTCGTCCAGAGCCTGCTGACGCAGTGATGGTTCTAGCTGTGACATGGCGGGATGCCTCTCAAATGGCCAAAGCTGTTTCTTTAATGGGAAGGTTTATGAAAAAGCAAATGTGCCTTTATATTTTCTGGGAAATGCTGACGAGCACTGGGCCTGGTCTGTCTCCATGTCCACATCATGGCGCGACACTCAGCGTACATTTATATTCCGTAGGCGGCACAGAGGCCCCTGCCCGCTTAATACATCATCACAGAAAAGCTTCACATTATAGCCTTCATGGTAGTCATGACTCATCTTGTGCAAAAACACTTTGGCAGGAAAGTGGCATGAAAATGCAACACCTGGAAAAATGTTCAGGAATGAGATTTTGCATTATATGACTCAAAACCATCTTCTTAACAACACTCTATTTTAAAGTTGGCCAAATTAAGACAAAAAAACAATTCTTATGCCTGACCATCAAAGTCATGTTTCACATAATGACGTAATGTTATCTAATCATATCTGACTGTGTCTGGAACCAGCACCATGACACATAGAGCTAAACCTACCATTGAGAAGCTATGAAAAGAGCACATTAAACGTGATGTGTCTGCACTGCCCCCATATGATTGGCCATATTCAAAAGTGGGCAAAGCTTAAATTCTGCTGGAATCTACTGACATTGTCATAAGACTTCTGTGTACAGCATATCAATTAGCTCGCAATCTTCTGAAAAATTTTATACAGGTAAGATGCTGTTCAGTTACCCTTCATCTATTATGGATTTCATGATTTTCCTAGTTCCTGATAATCCTCTTTGCATTGGCAGGTTACAATGTTTCTGGTGGGTCTTGTGATCTTAACCTTCTGCTTATTGGGTTGCACTTCTGGAAAACCAGTAAGTAGAGACTTTATTTTCTGGGGCTTTTAGTTCTATAGTTATACTTTAATATACGATCTGAGAATAGCACGGTTACACAAATTATTATTTCAGATGGAATACAAATTTCAATACACCAACCATAATATTTTTAAAACTGTTTCCTGCCAGATACCATCAGCAATCAATGTTTTACCCTTAATGATTCCTCAGCTACCAGTGGTAAGTCTGTTAGTAAGATCATGCTAAAGAGATTAAAATAATCAGCATTATACACACAGACATACAGACACACAGAGACATACTTACACATACACACTTACAGAAATACAAACACACTGACACACAAAATTGTTTACACAGACACATGCATACTGACAGACAGACACACACACAAGGTGAAAATTGTTAAGAATTGAAAAAGCTGTGTTTTAAGCTGTGGCCTCATCTATTCCTGCCAATCAGCTGACAGATCCATTAGCAGGCAGTGATTCTCAGCCTCCGGTAAGGGCCTCATCACATCGAGAGCATCAGTATCAGTCATATGCGCCATTTAAAGAAATCCTGTGTATCTTAGAAGCTTCTACATTTATGCTTCTGTATAGGTGTATACAGTGATTATCCAGCAACCTGTGATGGTAAGAGCTCAGTTTGTTGATGAAGGATTACAAGATCTATAAAATAGTTTTAAAGACTCCTAAAAATGTAATTTTCCTCTGTTCAATGAATTATCCCAGGCAGGCTCAGCGAGTTCCGAAGAAGTGATTCAGTCACCGGTGAGCACAGTGAATCTTAATAAATATTAATACACTTAAAATTTCCCACAAAATCTTTTACCAAACTACCTTAGGTCTCATTAATCTTTCTATATAGCATAAAGGTTATTGTTTGTTGTGTCATTTTTTGATCACTTTCACTGGGTACAGTTTCTTACAGCTACTCTCATTACAGACTGTGTACAGAGGGATGTTAGTAGCCATGATTCCTGGTAGCCAGAACATGGGTCTTATACACACTGATGGGAAGTCAGACAGAGACACCCCCAGCCCGGATGGCCTCTCACGCAATCCAGAAGTCCATGACATACCAGATCCATCTCTCAGCACAGCAGAAAGTCAGGGAGGTGCCATGTCTGCTCAGACTGCTGGGAAATCTCCCATGGGTGTACAGCTGGGGACCAGGACAGCCCCCCCGATCAGCAGAGAAGCAGAGCGACAGACAGCATCTCCATGGAGACCGCAGGAGGCTGTTTCACTGATATCCCGCGGGATCAAACCTGCAGAAGGGGCCAAGGAGCAGAAGCGAGAGAGTCGCGCAATGGCAGCTACTGTGACAAAACAAAGGAAGGTGTTTGTGATGTCAGTGCAGAGAGGAGACACCATTTAGCACATGTGAGATACAAAACTGTAGTTCGTCTTTGACATACATGATTAAAAGTCACAGTGTAATTTGTATCAAAATACTTGAATTTTATATTTTGTATGTATTGTATTTTGAAAATACAAGAAACACTTTCCAAATTATATATGAGCATGGGTGTAGGAATGATTTCAAAGGAATTAAAGTGAATAATAACTGATTATTAATATTATTTTTATATACAATTACTTATTCAGTTTTCTGTGGTTTACTCATTTGATTTTTTTATATTATTAAAAAAATGTTTCTATTTGTTATATGTAGGGGTTAAAAGAAAAGACAAAAAAGCAAATCTTAAAGTTTCATAAAAATATTCATATTACGACACCGCAGGCCCAGCACCGTAAATTGTCCACATACTGGTGTGCCTTGTGCTGCACTGAAAATAAGGAGATAAGAAATTTACAAATGAGAGGAGGATATTTGGCCCATCAAGCTTGTTTGGGGAGAACTTAACTAACAGCTCAGAGTTGCTAAAATCTTATCTAGCTCTTATTTAAAGGAACCCAAGGTTTTAGCTTGCACTGTACTAACGGGAAGACTATTCCATTCTACACACTGTGCAAAGAAGTGCTTTCTCAAATCTAGCTTAAAATCTTCTTCCATTAATTTCCACCTAAGGCCACAAGTTCTTGTATTTGAACTAATATTGAAGTAACAAATTGGGTTGAGCGAACAGCATCAAGAGTTGTTCGAATCTTATATACTTTTGACAAAAGTTCTGGAGAAGAGAGTTGCTGCTCAACTTCACGTATACTTGGAGAGACACAAGATACTGGATTGTTTCCAGTTGGCCTTCTGCCCAGGACGCAGCTGAAACTGCCTTGACCGAAGTCGTAAATGACATGGCAACTGATGCTGACATCACAACTGTGCTAATGCTTCTGGACCTTAGTGCTGCTTTTGACATGGTTGATTATTTTATCCTAATACAAAGACTTGGGGCAGTGTGTGGCTCAGTGGGCTAAGCCTGTGTGCCTGTAATCATAGACTCAATTGAATCGACTCAAACCCAGCCTCAGCATGTCTGCGGGTCTTTGAGCAAGGCCCTTAACCCCCCAGTTCCTGGGTGCTGCTACAGGTGGCTGCCCTTCACAGACAACTTACTCCACAAAGAGCAAGTTGAGGGAGGCATAAAGACAATTTCCCCCATGGGGATCAATAAAGCACCAATTATTATTATTTTTATTAAATCTGAGGTTGAGTTGTGTGAAATGGTGTTGAAGTGGTTTAAGCATATTTTTACTAATTGAGCATTGCTTGGGGGCAGTACCTTGTTCAGGATTGCTATATTACAGTTATTAAGATTATATCCTTCTTCTTCATCCATACTGGTGTATCTCAAATATATTCTCAGATTTTGGCAAATGTAAATGACAGATGGAGAGAAAAGCAAGGGGCTCTGGCCCCATAATGGGAGTGGAAGCAGGCAGGGCCTCTGGCTTCAGTATCTGTTCAGTGAGAACAAGATGAGGGCTGTGGAAGCTGCAGATAGTTTGCTTAAATAAGATTACAGGATATGGCAGAGTGCTGACAGGGCAGAACAGGAAACAAGCTAGTGAGCCTAGTGGGAGTAATCCAGGGATCTCTGCTGCTCCAGACTCAAGGTGAACCAAAGCCAGGGTGAGATCCATCTATGAGGAGGCAGATTCAGATTTGTACTGTTTAAAACTCACCTCCAAGTGACTCATTAACTAATGCATCTTTTGCACCTCAGATTTAAATGGGCATTTAAACCGTACAGCTAGAAATCAGAAATATATGGTGACACACATAAACTGAATATCATTTTTCATTACTAAAAACATGCAACCCGTGCTAACAACTGCAATGTCATCATGATTATTTTAGAGCATAAATTAATTTATGCAGGTAAGAAAAACAACTCTGCAGTGATCCTCTTTCATATTAATGAGCTGCCTGTCAGGTGGTGGGTGGGTGTCACAGGGGCTTTGCAACAGTCATTTGTACCCAAGTCTAAATCCCCAAAGCCTCCTTTGGGTCAATGAAGTTTATGACAGGAAAACAGTCAGACTGAAACTGATAAATAGTAATGGTCTTTGACTCACTAATGGTGTGTAATGTTTCACTGAAGAATTCAAAATGATTTTGCCTTTGAGGATGTAGAGGAACCTTCAGGCACGGCCAGGGAATAGGATATAGGGAAGACTAGCTTCAGGTAAGTCATTTCATTTCAAAAATTTTTTTACAAAAAACATGTAGTTTATACAGATTTATTGTTATATTCCATTTAGAGAAATATATTTGAACTACATTTTAATCAATGTTTGAAAAAGTAGTATCACAATTTCTTTCCACCTATTAAAGTAATGCCTATGACAATTTTGTTCCCTTTTAAAAATCCAAAGTAGAGAAGATGAGTTATTGTGGAATACCTAACTGATATTAACATTTGCATGACTGTAAATGTCAGTCTGGACTCTGTATGCGATTATCACTTAATTAGGACATTTTTACAGCCCAGTGGAGATTACGCACCCTCAAATTAAGGTATAAAGGGAGGTCCAGTCACTACAATGTTTGACAGATACTTGATATACATATACCTCCGTATGTGGGTGATTCCACTGAATTGCTGCCATTTGCATGTTATAAGTCTTCAAAAATAAATTTAATCTTTTCACCTTTTTCAACACTGAATAATAACATATACCTGTATTTAGCTATTCAAAATGTGCAGTTACCAGTCTCGGGTAACTTTATTTCATGTTGTTAAAGTGTTTGGATAGAATGTGATTGCATTTTTCTCAATCCTGTTATAAAAATCTCCAGCAACTGTTTAAATATCGACTGAAAAACAAATCAATGAATTCTTTTGTATTCCCCTCAATAAAGTGTGTATTTAAAAGAAATTATTGGTTACATGTCCTACACACACACACACACACACACACACACACATATTTTGTGTGTGCTTGAAAATCACTATACATGTGTACTTTTACTGAAAGTATCAGGACTAAGTTTTATCATAAAATGACCACATTCATGAACCACAGTCACATGTCCAACATAATAGTATGATGATGTTGAGTACATTTAAGCAACTTAGTAAAAATGCATATTTTTTTAAATAAATAAATAAATTAGATCTTAGAAATAATTTGGGTAACAGGACTGAGTACAGAGTTTGACTCAGACATACTTACAGTATCATCAAAAATACAGGAAAGTGAGAGAACTTACTTTTGGTTTTCCTGTGGTCTTCAGGCGACTGAGATGATGCAAGTTATAGGTGAACACGCCATTGGAAAGTGCCAATTTTTTTTAGGCGCAGCAATGTATAAAGGTAACAGGACTGCGTGATAACTTGGAGGCACCACTAACTAGAATATTATTGATTTATATTAATGTATTTAAAGCATAAATGAAAAATTCTGTCACACAACAATGCAAAAAAATAAGATTTTTAAAGGTTTTTAGTCATTATATTTAATGGTGAAGTGTAGTACAGGGACAGGTGACATTTCTCAGAGTTCTAGGTAGTTCTCATGAATGTTTTACATTATGTATGTTAAATTTGCAATGAGGACAATGCAGAGGATACTCTGTTTGATATCTACATGTATTTTTTCGTGCATATTTATACATATAATGTCCTGGGGGCAGAAATTTCACTGATTTGGAAGAATGGCCCATACTGTAGATATTACTGTCAATTCACATAAACATATATGCTGATCTACCGGAGCAGGACCTACTTATGTAGTGGTGTGAAATGCAACAGTACATAGAAAATCTACAGACATAGACCAGGGGTGAGATCTGAAGCCTTGGAGGTGTCAGACTATAATTCTTTAAATGTGCGCAGAGGCATATAAATGTACACACACACGGACATTATATATATATATATATATATATATAGTTAGATTGTTTACACACCATCGCTAAAACAACCATGAAGAACATAAAGACAGTGTGATAATATTCTGAACTGTTTTTTGTATGGTAGCCCCCACATATTTTAAATGAAGAATTACTTATCTGCCTCATTAAGATGAGATTGTTCTCAAAAGCCTGTTTTTCTTATGTACCCACAAATCCACTCATGCTTCATTGCTGTCTAATAAATCTAGTTTAATTTGCTGACAATAGCAGATGGTTTCTGGATGCCCCCTATTATCATCTGAAGGATAACAGACGACAACACAGCACTGATGTCATCCAAGATCAAGCCACAACGTTCCCCACTAGTCCATCGTGGAACAGTGCTGCAGGACAAGGATACGAGCACACAGGAAGATGGTCAAGGGCAAATGTAAGCGAGAACTTATTACACATGTAAAACTAACCCACAGTGACATGAAGATTGCCCGTCTGACGTGCCTTTCACATGAAGACCACTCTCAGTGATATCAGCTCACTTTACTTCACAGAAATAAGTGTGAGTCTGAGCCAGCTCTCGTCCTCAACCTGAACAACAGCAATAACAATGAGGAGTGAGTATTTGCAAAGCTCAACATCTCCGAGATTAACATACACCTACCAGCACTTTTCAGCTTAAACTGCTCTCTTTCAGAGGCAAGCAGAAAAAGAAAAAGGAAAAGAAGGACAAAAAAGCAAAAAAGGAGTAAGCATATACGCATACCATACCTTTATAAAAATAATATTCTGAGCAAAAATGATGATCACAGTAATAAGTTACTGATATTTTTGTTTTAGGAAAAAGGAAAAGAAGGACAAGAAAGAAAACACAGAGAAGGAAAAAGAAAAGAATGATAAAACGGCCACGTGGGTTACAACAACTGTGTTTTTGTCAAAGACGTATCAATTCTTCGAATTCACCCGCCGATTCACTCTCCATGTTTTTTCTTTGCAGGCCAAAGGAAATATATGTCATCGACCCTGCCAGCAACAGATACTACCACTGGCTATTTGTCATCACCATGCCGGTCATGTATAACTGGACCTTAATTATTGCCAGGTAGCGAAAATCTGGTGGAGCGCTGGCTGTTCGTTAGTATTAGGAGCATCAAGACAGAAAACTGCAAATAAACCTAAGTAAAACTAAGCATGTCCCAGTGGCCAGTGCTGATTTGTCCTTAACATATGAAGGAGGCTGTTTGTTCAGCTCATTCTAATGAACCTTTCCAAACATGCATTGCTAAATAGACTGAGAATCAATAATGTTTCTGTATTGACTGAAAACTATAAAGGAAATAAAAAAACAATAGTGATAAAATGATAAAATCAGTGCATGGTGCTAAAACTTTTGTTGTTTGTATCTTTGCAGAGCTTGCTTTGAAGAATTACAACAGGACTATCTCATTTTGTGGTTCATCGTAGACTATTTATCAGACATCATATACTTGGCCGACATGGCGTTCAGGACCAGAACAGGTAGCTTAATTTAATACATGATTAAAATATCCAGAAATTGACAATCCTGCAGACATTTTCCCATCCATACAAATATAAAATATATTTCATAATTATTCAATTTATTGTATTCGATATTAGTCACTGGTTTGTTTTTCTCGGATTTATGCAGGATATCTTGAACAGGGCTTGCTTGTGAAAGATGAAATGAAGCTGCGTCAGCGATACATGGAAAGCCTGCAGTTCAAGCTCGACCTCATATCAATGATCCCAACTGACATCCTATACTTCAAACTGGGACTCCGCTATCCAGAGATTCGCCTCAACAAGTTGTTCCGTGTTAATCGCATGTTTGAGTTCTTTCAGCGAACAGAGACAAGGACCAACTTCCCTAATGTCTTTCGTATTTCAAATCTCGTCATGTACATTGTAATTATCATCCACTGGAATGCATGTCTGTACTACTCTTTCTCCAAGGCTATTGGATTCGGATCAGACACGTTTGTTTACCCTAATGTCTCACACCCTGAGTACGGACGTCTGGTCAGAAAATATGCGTACAGTTTATACTGGTCTACCCTGACTTTAACTACCATTGGTGAAACCCCTCCCCCAGTTCAGAACTCTGAGTATTTTTTTGTGGTTTTTGACTTCTTGGTGGGTGTTTTGATTTTTGCTACCATTGTAGGTAATGTTGGGTCCATGATTTCCAATATGAATGCAGCAAGAGCTGACTTTCAGGCCAGAATCGATGCAATAAAGCAATATATGAGCTTTCGAAAGGTCACCAAGGACCTGGAGAAAAGAGTGATAAAGTGGTTTGACTACTTGTGGACAAATAAGAAAGCTGTAGATGAGAGAGAGGTGCTGAAATACCTACCAGATAAACTGAGGGCTGAAATCGCCATCAATGTCCATCTGGATACATTGAAGAAGGTCCGCATCTTTGCTGACTGCGAGGCAGGGCTGCTGGTGGAACTGGTGCTAAAACTGCAGCCACAGGTGTTCAGCCCTGGGGACTACATCTGCAAAAAGGGTGACATTGGCAGGGAGATGTACATCATCAAGGAAGGGAAGTTAGCAGTGGTGGCAGATGATGGCATCACACAGTTTGTAGTCCTTAGTGATGGAAGCTATTTTGGCGAGATCAGTATTTTGAACATCAAGGGCAGTAAAGCTGGAAATCGGAGAACTGCTAACATTCGCAGCATTGGATACTCAGACCTCTTCTGCCTGTCCAAGGATGACTTGATGGAAGCTCTGACAGAGTACCCTGATGCCAAGGCGATGCTAGAAGAAAAGGGAAGGCAGATCCTCATGAAAGATGGCCTCCTAGATTTAGAAGTGGCCAAGCAGGGCCCTGACCCTAAGGACATGGAGGAGAAGGTGAACAGAATGACGGGCACCGTAGACCTCCTGCAGACCAAGTTTGCCCGGCTGTTGGCAGAGCATGAGGCTGCACAGCTGAAACTGAAGCAGAGAGTCAATAAGCTAGAGAAAAAAATCATAATCTCCGCTCAAATGGAGGACCCAGTCAGTGCTGCAGCTGGTGGGGTTTAAGAAAAAAGTAGAAAGGGAATGTGAGAAAGAAATAGGAAAAATAATTAAAAACCATGTTTTTCCCTTTCAAAGTTTGTGCAAACTTTGTGCAGTTCCTCACATAAAAAAAATCCAAAACTGTATATTATATACTATACCAAATTTTAATATATACAACATGTAATTTAATGCCATGTTTTAATATAAAATTTAGGCTATACATATTTATGAAAAGGCTTAACATTACAGCAATGTTTACTGTGTATTGTATTATTATGGCTTATGAAGCTGTCATCTATAATGCACTATAGATACCTTTTGTAATGCAGTACGAAGCATCTTTAAGGCTTACACCAACCGCTGCAATGCATTAAAAGGCATCCTTAGTACATTACAGATGGCAGCTTCATGAAACATAAATATTTATAGCCATGTTTATAATGGTTTATGGATGCATTATTATTTGTTATGAGTGTGTTTAAATGACTAAAAACATGACCCTAAGTGTTACCCAAAAGTATTATTGCAATGATAAAATTACAAGTTGACTTGTCGGATTTAAGGTACCACAGTTTAAATGGACTTCACATTCGTTCACTTACATTTTGCCCAAATTACCTTAAATCCGACAAATTACCCCGATAAACCAGTAACCCTGCTTCGTAGTACAGGCCACTGGCGTCCTCGCTCACTCTGGCAGTACTTAAATCTTTCAACCATTACAGAACATTGTATTTCTTGAAACAGGTTACCATTAGCTTGGGGCCATTATCCCAACAACCGAATTACTGGACTGATTCCAGGATATTACGGAGATGTTCATCCTGTATTAACGACACCTACAAATAAATATTTAATCGCCAATGAGAAATTTAGTACCATTACTAATCGAAATACAATGAAAGTGCTTTACCCGGTAGTACTAGTATAACATAAACATAAAACATTTTATATCAGAGAATTACTGATGTAACTTAGACTTTCACAAACAAAGCGGAAGGAGGTGCAACGAGTGTTTCTTTGCATATTGTTTGTATATTGCAAGAAATTTATTAAATCATACTCATATTCTGTCCATTATGATCGTTTTTATGTAAATATAAAACAATTTCTTTTTTGTTCTTTACAAAAAAGCGACGTATCATTATTTAGTTGGATATTTGAAACGCACAAGGAATCACGGGATCTGTAGTTTTGAAAATTCAGGCTTTAATTTGATTCAGTAGCAATTTAGGAACCTTAACGAAACTGTGACATTTCACACGTTTATTAATAAACCGATATTTAATTACTTGTCTATAGAACTGAATTTTCATGAAAAGTAGCAGTCCATAGCCATAGATTATTTTCTATTAAGACATAGGTTAGAAATTCGGTCACAGATTACCATGTTTCCCGGCGTGCACTGCGCCAGGAAGATCCAGCGTGCACTTCGGTTTGTTGTGCGCGTGTCAGCGGCGTCTTCCCGGCTTGGGTATGTTGTCTTCTCAATGGAGCTTTAAGCAAAACTCATTATGTTAATATACTATAATGTCGCAGTTTTGCTGCATGCGTTGTAGTTCAGCATCAGACGAATCGATTCATATGTTAAAACACGTTGTGTTACTCGGCTAAACTGCACAAATGCCTGGTTATTCAATAAAACACTTTTACTTGACTCGAAATGACCGAATTAAACCCTTAAACAGATACGGTTACTGCGACGTGCTACTATAACGCCCGATTTAAACCAGTGTGCTATTCACATTTAACAGATACGGCTAGTGAATATCAGTACGGCAAGCGAATTAAACCATTATGGGTAATAAGTGTGCATTTGCTCACAATAAGAAAACATTAGAAAATTACCAGTAAAAACAAGATTTTCTTCTGCCCTTCGAAAAGTCATTAATATCTTGAATGGCTAGAAGAGCAGTGCTTCAGTTCCAAAACCGCTCTTCAGGGGCACCCCAGCCATTTCATCTATTTAAGTTTGACCACCTGCTCAATCAATTCATTAACTCGATGAGGCATTGAGAAAATTTACACCAACACCAACATTCCGACCACCTCATATGAAACAAATAATGTTGAATACCTTGTAAAACTGGCGCATGTCGAGGTCTGGGAAGTCTAGATGGTAAACTAACATCCAGTAATGGGCAGGGATAAAGATCTGGGTGACTTTGACAAGAGTCAAATCTTTTCAGCCAGATGACTGGGTCAGAGCATCTCCCAAACAGTAAGGCTTATGAGGTGCTCAGGGTCAGCTGTGCTGAATATCTACTGACTGAGGCCTGAGGGGAAAAACCACATAACGTGGGGGTCAGAATGATTTGTGTGTGAGAATTAGGGGTGGGGGGAATTCTGTTACAAATCGTGGTGGTTCAAGGTGCTGATTTTAGTATTGCTGTTAGAGTTAAAAAAAAAAAAAAAAAAAATTTTCTAAACATCAGTTTAGACATGGGTTACTCTGAATTTTTTTTTCCACCTTTGGTACTGCTAATATATTTGCCAAATTGCCCACCACCTGATTTAATTGAGGCTCTAACATGCGTGAGTTTGGAATAGCGCAATAATGACTGATAAGCGTGTGCAGAAACACATCCTGTACCTTCTCAATTTAGAGCTACAACTAACTGTGTGAAATGTAACTGTGTGATGTGTGTAAACTTTCATGGAATACCTCTATGCCTCTTCCCTGAACAATAAGAAGTTTCTAAAGAAATGGAACTATTTACAGCTTTTTTTTCCTTTAGAGTCTATCATAGGTTATCTTTAAAATAGTCAGTTGCACAAAACAGAAATATGGAGATACAATAATTCCATCTGCTCAATTTTCTCTCTACTACTTCTTTTCTTAGTACTTCTGTGCATCATCCAAGTTAGTGCTGGTGCTTGTTGTCTTCCATTCAGCAAAGTGGTTGCCATATGCCCCATTCAGTAGTACTTAGTCGATCGAAAAATACCTACTCGTACTGAGCAAAATACACCAGGGGAAACTGTCCACATGTGCAGTGGTGACAGTCCAGCTTTATTTTATCTACATTTGTCAGATGAATGTTTCATTTAATCATTGTCATTAACATATTTTAGTTACATTTTTGTTTATGTTCTGATGAAGGGTTTTTCTGTGATGACGATTTCATCAATATTTTTGTCAATGAAGTTTACACTGGAGGCGATAACAGGTGTCACAAACAGGTGTGAGTGCATGCGAACAAACGGTCACCATGAAAACGGTGCAATGTATCTTAAGGGTTTTCTCTAAGGGATTTGAAACTCAAAACTTAAAATTTGGATGGTTTAAATTGGGACTTTTGCCATCTTGCTCATTTGACTGACTTCCTCTGTTGCCCCCTGGAGGATGGGCTCTTCATTTGCGTCTGGTCCCTCCCAAGGTTTCTTCTTTCTAGGGAGTTTTTTCTTGCCACTGTCACCTCTGGCATGCTCGCTGGGGGCTTTGGACAGGGACAATGTAAAGCACTTTGAGACAATGTAATGTGAAAATGTGCCATACAAATTAAATTAATTTTTCAATTCACTTAAGGGATTCTGTGTAAATAATTCCCTCAGATAAGCAAAATTTAAACTTTAAGGCTAGGTTGCACCAACATGGTTTAACTTTTAAACTGGAAAAAATTAAAATTTAGCTACTAATCCTCTTGCATCAAAATTTAAACCTAGTTAAATTTTTACAGGTAATTACATCTAAACCTTTGGTAATCTGTTTAATTTCCACTTAATCCTAGATTAAATTCAAGTTTGTTGCACCACTGAATATAAACCTAGTATAAAGATGGATTAGCAGTCATATTCTAACCAAAAGGTCAATTTTAGTTTTATTGACAACATGGCTACATTTCTTTGTTGGGTGCGATCGGAGAAGAGTCCCATGTAGGAGAATGAGACCGGTAAACCCAATTGAATTAAATAATAAAGCAATAGTGTGTTTTCCCAGTGGTATTGGTTTTAATTAAGTGTCATACCTCAGTGGGAAGGTTGAACTAGCTATCATGCATGGAAGTAAGAGGAACTCTGCTGTATCTCCACTTCAGCTCCTAATAGCTTTGCGTTTTTATGCTACAGGAAGTTATCAGATGGTTGCCTGGGATCTTTTTGGAAATCAGTCTGCAGAAATAGGCGCTTTCACACGCCATACCTGGCCGATTGGTTTACCACAAGACGCGGCACTAACATGGAAGTACTGTGGAAGTGCAGAAGAGGTGTACCAGAGCAAAAATGGAGCAGATAGAATAATTTTTGTACCCCAATTACATTTAATGCATCACTTAATATATTTTAGCTTGAGTCTCCATATTTATGAATCAGAAAATTAGATCGCTGACCAATTCAATTTTATCTAATATCACTAGTGCCAGCGGTGAAACCTGCCAATGCTTATCAGCAGGATAACGTTACACTGTTTTATATTCTGCGGAAAGTGGAGGGTCCAGCTGCTAGACAAATTTAATAAAAATCGCGAGCATGGCACGGGTCATATAAGTACAATATAAATAAAAAACTGTGTCCCGTTTCGATGGTGATCAATCCCTCAATAACTAACACATACCTAACACAAGGACTTTCTTGTCTTCCACTGTTTTGGTGTGGTGGTGTAATTTTATATGAAATTATGCATGAAGTTTAACCTATGAACTTTCTGCATCCCCCATGGTTGTCTTCATTAGTTGTGTGTGAAAAATGAATCGGCAAAAGCTCAAGTAAAAGTAGTTGTTTCTTTAAAAGTTTGAGACATTGGTGTTAACCTTTTAGGGCCATATTTTGCCTAGCATAAATTGTGAATTTGTTTCAAAGGAATTCGTCACTCAACCTAAATAAATCCAATTTTAATCATAGTTTAACCTGTTTTAACTAATCTAGGGCTGAAAAAGAGACACACAACACGTCTCTGATTAAACTCCTGTTTAAATATAAATTTACTTACCCTAGTTAAGTCTATATTGCAATTAATCCATTTTGGTACAACCCAGCCTAAGTCTCATATTTCAAGTTCACTATTTTTTCCTTGTGCAAAGCGTTACAGAAAATGGTTTTGCTGGTTTCTTACCAGTGCATTGCTCATTTTCACGCCATGGCTCCGGACTCCTCACGACCCAGAAGGATAAGCGGGTTGGAAAGTGGATGGATGGATGAATAAATATTGATTATACATTTTATTATTTTTAAAACTGTGTAATTTAAATTATTTTCAATTGATTCCTGTGTGTGTTTGTGCTCACGGAGTAGTTTTATGAGTAGTTGTTTGGAGTAGTTTTTACCTATGTTAATGGGGATGTTTGTGCATGTGGCTGAACAGCTTGTTTATATGACATTGAGGACAATAAATGTCTGTGAATCTTTTTGATGTTACTCAGGGAGGAGCGACAGCTATGGAGCCTGCTTGGCGACAGCAGGGCAGGGGGAGAGGCAGGGGCCAAGGGAGGGGCCAGGCCCTGCCTGATCTCGCTCTCACCCAGCAAAGGGGCAGCTTGCACTCTAGTGCCAGGCTGGATGGGGCAAAAGGAAGCAAAACCAGCGTACCAGGTACAGCATCTGCACCACTCCCTAGCAAAGGTAAGCCAGCCTCTGATGGTGCCACTATGGGCACTTTAACACCTCGTACTGTTTTTTTCAGTAACCAGAACAATTTTCCAGTACTAATTTTGTGTTCCCACAGTGGGAACTTGTAGTTCCTACCTTGTTTGGTCCCTAGTACCCTACTCCAGACTACGTACATTTTGTTTGACCACAGATTACTGGGCTGAGGCTTACAGCGATGCCACAAGCACCGGTGCCAACTTGGAAGCTGCACGGAGGTGCTAGGAAAAGAGATAAAAGTGGTGGCGCGAAAAATGAGCTGATGAATTATTTTTGCATTCATTATATGAAATGCATTAATGATGATCTTTTTGCTTTTCTCTCCACATTTCTGCATCAGGAAACGCAGTCGATGACATACATACTATTTCTGATGCCGGCAGTGAAACTTGCCAGTGCTTATCAGAATAACGTTACATGATTTTTTTTTTTTTTTTACTGCGTAGAAAATGATAGATCAGTCTGCTGGCCGAATTTAATAATGAATTTTAAATGTCATGGGTTGTATAAAATATACATAAAAGCCTGTGTCGCATTTTGATCATGATAAAACGACTTGTACATCTTTTGTTTTGGGGTGGCGGTGTGTTTTCATATGAAATTACGTGTGAAGATTAACTTGCAAGCTTTTTGACTCTGCCGTGCTTATTTGACATAAAGGTTACAGTTCATGTCATGTGATGGGAAAGTGGCACCTGACAGTGGCCAAAAGCTACAAAAGTTCCTGGTTGAGACAGCCCAGGAACTTCCGTGCGAACGCACCCTTTGAAACATCTCTCCAACTTCCCAGCATGTTTTATGCCAGCCACTCACATATGTGAATTATACTTTCAATTTTCAGAGCTGTCTTCTCAGTCAAAGTTTGAAGAAATACAAAGGTCCAATCGGGCAGCAGCGCAGAGGTTTACAGAGAGCCACTACAGCTCCTCGTCGGATGATGAAGATGGTGGTGATGTAGAGCTGAATGGCAAACGTGGGAAGATTTTGGATTCGACATTCACATCATATACAGATCAGACAGGTGACGAAGATATAAAGGTTGCTCTAAAAAGATCTTTGTGTTGCTTAATTGTAAATATTTTTACATTTTTACTGTATCACATGTTATCATGATGACAGCATTCTGTATGAGTTTCTGTTCTCTTCTTCAGGTGGAGATTCCAAAGATCTGGAGCGCACTAGGCGATATCTGAATGATGCTTTTCAGTCTGGTGCCATTACCTGCCTCATCTGTATTGCGTCCGTGAAAAGAAATCAGGCGGTATTTGAAGCTCTTGGCCTAATTTCTTCCAGAGTGTTTCCCTGTGCACTGCTGCTTTGCCTGGCCAGTACATCACTCTGTTCACCTGCTTTTGTGAAATGCTGAAGTTGGCAAATTGAGTAGTTCATGTTCCTCTCACGGTATTCATTAGTGTGTTTTGCATTTTTTTTGATGAAGTGAAAATATGCTTAATACCTAGCCCTCATGGATTTGATTGTTTTGGATCACATGGCAAATAGCCTGTAATTTCACACATACACACACAGCCATGGCCAAAAGTTTTGAGAATGACACATAGTAATTATCATGAAGTCTGCTGCCTCAGTTTTCATTATGGTAATTTGCATAAACTCCAGAATGTTATGAAGAGTGATCAGATGAATTGCAATTAACTGCAAAGTCCCTCTTTGCCATGAAAATGAACTTAATCCCAAAAAACCCATTTCCTCTACATTTCAGCCCTGACTACTGACATCATTTTAGTGATTCTCTCGTTAACACAGGTGAGAGTGTTGACGAGGACAAGGCTGGAGATCACACTGTCATGCTAGTTGAGTTAGAATAGCAGACTGGGTGCTTTAAAAGGAAGCTGGTGCTTGAGATCATTGTTCCTTTGTTAACCTTGGTTACCTGCAAGGAAACACATGCAGTCGTCATTGTTCTGCACAGAAAGGATTTCACAGGCAAGGATATTGCTGCTAGTAACATTGTACCTAAATCAACCATTGGATCAACAAGAACCTCAAGGAGAGAGGTTCAATCGTTGTGAAGATTGAAGCGCCAGGGCAGTTTTCTAAAGTTGATTCAGCTGCAGGATTGGTGCACCACCCGTGGAGAGCTTGCTCAGGAATGGCAGCAGGCAGGTGTGAGTGTATCTGCATGCACAGTGAGGCGAAGACTTTTGGAGGATGGCCTGGTGTCAAGAAGGGCAGCAAAGAAGCCACTTCTGTCCAAGAAAAACATCAGGGTCTCACTGCTATTCTGCAAAAGGTACAGGGATTAGACTGCTGAGGACAGTCATTGATGAATCCCCTTTCCAATTGTGTGGGGCATCTGGAAAAAGATTGTCCAGAGAAGAAAAGGTGAGCGCTACCATCCTGTGTCATGCCAGCAGTAAAGCATCCTGAGACCATTCATGTGTGGGGCTGCTTCTCAGCAAAGGGCATGGACCCACTCACAATTTTGCCTAAAAACATGAATAAAGAATAGTATCAAAACATCCTCTGAAAGCCACTTCTCCCAACCATCCAAAAACAGTTTGGTGATGAACAATGCCTTTTCCAGCATGATGGAGCACCATGCCATAAGGCAAAAGAAATAACTAAGTGGCTCGGGGAACAAAACATCGACATTTTGGGTCCATGGCCAGGAAACTCCCCAGACTTTAATCCCACTGAGAACTTCTGGTCAATTCTCAAGAGGCGGGTGGACAAACAAAAACTCTCACAATCTGACAAACTCCAAGCATTGGTTATGCAAGAATGGGTTGCCATCAGTCAGGATTTAGCCAAGAAGTTGACAGCATGCCAGGGTGAGTTGTAGAGGTCTTGAAAAAGAAGGGCCAACACTGCACATACTGACTTTTTGTGTGCATTTAATGTAATTGTCAAAAAAAGCCTTTGACAAATGAAATGCTTGTAGTTATGCTTCAATATACCATAGAAAGATCTGACAAAAAGATCTACAAATACTGAAGCAGCAAACTTTGGGAAAACCAATACTTGTCATTCTCAAAATGTTTGGCCATGGCTGTGTGTGTGTGTGTGTGTGTGTGTGTGTGTGTAAAATTTGCAAATGTTGATTTCATTAAGAGCAGCTGGGCAGTGTAGCACCATTTTGTTTTCTTGCTGTTTTGACTAGATGGGGCAAGAGATTTTTTTCATGTTTTTTTTTTTGTGTACTTTTTGTTTGGTTCAGTTAAGAAACATTTCCTGGTTTACAGCATTTTTATTTTGGCCTGTTTGGCTCCAAAGAAAAGAATCAGGCAAACTAAGCTGCAGTGTCATTCCCTCTGAGCCCAGCTTGGCATGTAACACTGGTGTCTGTCATCTCTCCTAGGTATGGAGCTGTCGAGGCTGCTATTGTCTGTTCCATCTGCCCTGCATTCAGAAGTGGGCCAAGGACAGCATTTTCCTTGTGTCCTCTGTGACAGATGAGGACTTTGGGAAGAAGGAGCACCCCTGGCCGTGGTAGGAGAATCTCCTGGACCCCATATTTCATAGCACACTGCTCAAGCTCGTCTTAACTCTGGATCCTCGTTTTTGGGCAGCCCAAAGTGCCGCCGTGAATACCAGCACCAGGAGACGCCCCGCAGGTACTACTGCTACTGTGGGAAGGTGGAGGATCCCCAGCTAGACCCCTGGCTGCTCCCTCACTCGTGCGGTCAGGTGTGTGACAGAGAGTTCAGGCCAGCTTGTGGACATCGCTGTTTGCTGCTCTGCCACCCAGGTACTGTGCCTTTTTCTTGGTGGGAGTGAGAGTTTCATCTTGGGTCTAACCGCTCGTCGGTTTATTATTGCGTGTGATACAGCTACTCTGTAGGCCAGACTCTGAAACTCTAGCTTGTGGTTGTCCAGGTCCATGCCCCCCCTGCCCAAAGATGGTGCAGGTGACGTGTTTTTGCAAGAAGGCCAAGCCTGTGGCCAGACGCTGCAGCTCGAAGGCCTGGTCCTGCCTGCAGCCCTGCGGCCGTCTGCTGCTCTGCGGCCAGCACCCCTGTGAGAGCTTGTGCCACGCAGGTAGGTTCTGTGCTCGTCGACAGCCAGTTTGTAGCCCGTTCTCATTTTTCTACACTCTGGTGAGCACTACTGGACTGTAACTGCCTCAGTCAGCTGCAATGGGATCCGCCTGTGTTCTTTTAATCTGTTCATCTGTCTGTAGCTGCCTTACATGGCTCCTTCCCATGTGGTCCTGGCTGGAGCCCCACCAAATACTGACTTGCATTCGCGCTGTACTTGGTGCAGAAAGGGTAGAACAATAACGTCATCATGTGCTTCTTGCTGTGAGTGGGGTGCCATTTCGGAAGTGAAGACAAAAATGGAGGACTGTGAGAGATGCGATAAACACAAGACTATTTTTTGAATTTACTGCAGATACTTACATTATTTTTTTTTTTTAGCTTTATTTGATATTGTTACTGGGTTTAACCCAAAACAGTTCATTCAGAATTTCTGAGTGTCCCGCAAGTCATTTGGGTAACTCTGCCAACCACTTCAGCGGTCCCACATGAACTACTGTTTGTGTGTTCCTGTTAAAAAGCAGGTCGCAGTTGGAGATGCATTCATGGATGAACTGCAAGTCATGCATGTTAATACCTGGGGATAACTCTAACACATGTATGCATTAACCTTTAAAAGCGACTTGTAGGCCTATTGTGATAAACGATAAATCAATTAATTGCACGATAATTAAAATGAGGACGATTGTTTTTCTGGCCGCGATAATTTTCATTTGCATGCTTGTTTGTTTTCCTCATGTCTCTCTCTCCCAAATGTTAATATCGAATAATATAGAAAAACCGGCTCTTTCAGCTCCTAATCGACTCTTTTTAAAAGCCCGCCCCTCTCTTCTTTTAACCTGATGCTGATTAGCATGACCTGATTTGAGCTTGTTAAAAATAAGATGCCATCTGGTGGGTGGGGTTTTTCAGAAGGCAACGTGTTCCGGCCACAGTCGTCCTTAATGTTTAGGTAGCTCAAAAACCCGGACAATTCTATAAACATTAATTAAACGGCTCTTGAACAGGAGCCAGCTCCCATCATTCACTAAAAAGTGTCGGCTCAAAGGGCAGTCTCATTCACGAATGACACATCACTAGTAATGAGGCATGAACTCACTTATGATCAATGACGTACATCACTTTTGTAAATACTTCTCCAAAGTAACAACGAGTAAATTAGAGAAGGGCTTTAAGATGTTTGCCTTGTCTTACATCCACAGACACGAAGGGGAGTCTTATTCATTCAACTTTGTCCCTGGCGTTAGCATAGCTTAGACTAATAGACCCTACTCCTGGACAGTGATAGTGTATGCATGTGGCAATGAAGTAACTATGAACATCCCCAGTAATTCTAGTGGAGAACGCTTAACTTGGTATGTTCTTTATGTGCTTGAGTACACATTGTGTTAATCTGTGTTTGCTAATCTTAGTGTGAAACAGAAACACGGGAAAAGGATAGGTTGCTGCTTCAGATCCATGAAGAAGCACGACAAACAGCGTAGTGTAAAAGTATGGCAGCACTGGTACTTTGTCAGAGTTCTAATTAAAGCTGTTCAATATTCAGATTTGTGTTATATAGACTCATCAAAGCTTATGATAAACCGCCATAAAACGAGCCACAGAGTAGCTGCAGTGAACGCTTTCAGACAATGCTGTAAAAATACGCTGTATAAATAAAATTGAATATTTAGGTACAGTATTATACTGTATTGTATAGTGTATTTTAATTATACACAGTAATTCAGTTCAATAATGTAATTTGTACAGTACTGTAATTTGAAAAGCGTTTGAATCGGTTGTACTCCATTTTGCAATTAAAATTAGTTACGTTTTATTACCTATTACTCATGTAAGAAATATACACGTGTCAGACTGAGACATGAAGAAGAAAACATCAGTTATGATGATCATCCGATTATAATTATCAATTTTGCCCAGGCAGACGTGTTCACTATAAGCGGTAAAATGTGGCAATAAATTATATGAAACGTGAGTATAAATATGTTGCATTTGCCAAATTTCCCTGAGGTTTACGTGGAAACTATTGTATTTTGAGGACATGGTGCACTTAGGAAATTGTTTTTTTAGCTTCTGAAACACAAGTTAATCCTTTCTTGCGCTCATAGTTACTCAAACCGGTAGCAAGTGAGGCGTGTTTTGCACTGGCGGCTATGACGTCACTGTGATGTTACTGTTTATCGCATTAATTCCTGGGACAATTTATCGTCCAGCGAAATTTATCATGACAGGCTTAGCGATGTGTGTGGCAATTGTTGTAAGAGCACAAATGCGTACTTATGTGCATTTGCACTGGACAAGAAATTACCTTGCATTTCAACCTTATATACCACAAGTGAAGTACATATTAGCTTATAATGGTTAAAATGCACAGTAACTTCTTGTCAGATCAGCACAAATGCACATAAGTATAGGATGCTGAAGTCACTACTATATTAGGGAGAGTGAAGACAGGAAAAGAATGAAACATTTTGGTAAACATTTATTTTACAAATATACAAATAATCAAGAAATGTGAGTCTTTCACATGGAATAGGTGATGCTCCTATCCATCTGCATTCTGTTCACCTGTGTTAAAACACACGAAAGACACAATAGATACAAAATAGACATCACCGGATGTCGAGCGCAGTTCTAACCACCGGCCTGGTGCGAATTCACGTCCCAGGACTTTCCTTCACTTCGTCTCTGGACGAGTGGCTGTCGACAGACTTCGGTGTC
>JABFEA020000017.1:7101334-7113875 GCA_019775915.2 Cyphomyrus plagiostoma | reverse complement strand
ATACATTGCAATAACATGAGAAGGTTAGAAATAAATGTATTTACATTGTATTTACACTTCTGTTGCTCCCCAACAATGTTAATTTACTAACATTAAACGTACGTTAGTGTGAGTGTTGTTTTCATTGCTGTTACAAGGCAGATAGCTTTCAAGGGATGGTACACCGACATCAGATTCTAATGGTAATACATTAGTTAGCCAAGTTCATGGTCACATTACAAGTCAACACAATAACAGCAACTTACCCGAATCGTCCAAAGCAGTCGCCACGATGCTCCAGTTTCCTGTTTAGCAGGTCTATTTCCAGAACCGTTTTAGTTTAGCTCTTTTCAACTTCCTGTATTTTTCATTTTTCGTAAACTTTTGTGTTCCACTCTGACCCTACCTCCCGACGTCTTGCACTCCTAACTCTGACCCTTAGTCTTTTGGGGAGGGAAAAATGAGCTATGGCCCAGATATATTGGCCCTGCACAGGTGCTGTTTTTGGTGTGAATGCAATGCCTGGGTCGGAATTGTGGCTCTGCACGGGCTCCAGCCTTGGTGTGAAAGGACTAACCATGAGCTGCACTTGGATCTAGTGCTTTGATCTGCTTGTGTCCTCCTGCTTTGGTCTTCTACAGGTGACTGTGAGCCATGCCCTCGGGTAAGCCAACAGCCATGTGTTTGTGGCAGAGAACTCTCCCAGAGGCTCTGTGCCAGTCCGCTCTGGCACTGTCAGCAGGTGATACATTGCTTTTTGGTGTTTGCTGTACCCCTAACAGGCATTGTTTTCAGTTTGCATGATCCCCGTGACCATGTGCTGGATGTGATGCTAAATGCTGCCTCATGGCCCCGTCCAGGTGTGTGGGAGGCCTCTACCCTGTGGGAATCACACTTGTGAGCGGGTGTGTCACTCGGGACCCTGTGGCCAGTGTCCTCGCTCAGGAAACAGGCTCTGCCCTTGTGGCAAATCCAGTGAGTGCCAAGCCGGTGCGGGGTGTTCCCGTGACAACCCGCATCACGTATGTAACGCCATTCCTCTCGCTCGCCGTGCTGCGTGTGGCGCTCTTAGGGCTCCGTGTCTGGTGCTTTCAGAGTTCTCGCTGCCCTGCACCAAGGACGTGCCCACGTGTGGAGACACCTGCGGCAAGCCACTGGACTGCGGCCTGCACTGCTGCTCCATGCGCTGCCACCGGGGGCCCTGTGAGACATGCCGGCAGGTGAGGGGCCCGTCGGCAGCTGTGTGCTTAGGGAGCTGGATAGCCTGTGTGTCACACTTGCGACCACTAGATGGTGCCCATTCTTCCATGACAAAGTAAATACAAATTGTGAAAACACAGTTGCATATGACTTGCATATGGTACAATGTGTATTATCTCCAGCCAGAATTTCCGGCTGTGCATTGTTTCCTCTTTTCTGTCCTTTATTACAGATATTAGTGTGTGACTGTCATGCCAGCAACAGCTATTGGCTGATAGTTGTGTTCCCCTTGGTCTCGAGGTGGAGAACCTGATCCACTGAGGGCCGGTGTAGGTGCAGGTTTTTGAGATGACCTTTGAGGCCATCGCAAAAACCTGCTGCCACATTGGCCCGGTATGGTACAGGTTCCCCACCCCTACCTTAGGCATTTGTTTGCTGTCCTTATCCCACAGCCAAACAGGTTATACTGATGGGTGAGTTTTTCTTGACTCTTGCCATCACTGCTACTGCTGTAACGGTCAGACCTTCCCAGTTACACTCTGCGCACTAACCTTGGTGCATTGGGTGGTTCTGCACACTTTAATGGCTCTGAGCAGTGCAGTGCGTCCCTGACCTGCATGCTCTTGTGCCTGCTGCAGGAGGTGGAGAAGCAGTGCCGCTGTGGGAAGTACTCACGAAGTATGCCCTGCCACAAGGTCTTCCTCTGCGAGTCCAAGTGCCCTCGAACCCGCAGCTGCCAGCGGCACCAGTGCCGGCGGAAGGTGACTGGTTTCTTTGTAGTAAATAAGTAGGGTGCCTGCAGTCTGTCATCTGGATGCACTCTTGGCAAAGGTGAGAGAACGTGAAGTTACACTGCCTGCCACTAGAGGGAGAGGGCATCGCCTCAGTTTGAAAAAGCTGTCTAAATGATCCGCTATGAATTAGTTTGGTCACCTGTTTTAGCAGGTATTACTGTGGAAATAGTGCAAACTGTCAGTAACTGATCTGTTCCGCACGCTATGCCACAACCTGCAGAGAGAGCAGAGTGTACAGCTGTCGTCTCCTGTCCATCTTCGCTTGTTCTTCCGCAAGAGTCTTGTAGGCAGGAATGTGGCATCCAGCAGCCAGACAGTTTCCATGTGAAGTGTCTGTCTTCACAAAGGTATGCAAAATATTTCCTTTGCAGTGCTGCCCGGGAAACTGCCCACCATGTGACCAGCACTGCAATCGTACGCTGGGCTGCAGGAATCATAAGTGTGCTTCAGTGTGCCACCAGGGTAAGTGTTCCTGTCACATGCTTTGCCTGCATGGGCTTCTTTCTGCTCTTAGCCTCATGTGCCAGATGAGAGGTTGTCAGAGAGTTTAGAGATTGAACGTTGCCGTATGTCACTGAGTCTCTGCTTCTCAGGCTCTGATTGTCCAGCCACCTGAATCGCATCTGCTGCAAATCACATGTTCTCTCATGGCAGATGCTAAAGGTTTCTGCCTGTTAATTGTTGTGGGTGTTGGGCTCGGCCCCCAGCCCGGGGGGCCCCCAGCCCGCGTGGTGCTCGGCTCCTGCCCGGGGGGCTCCCATCTGCGTATGCAGGTGCTATTCTTCTTATTTTAATTTTTTTTTACATGATTTTAATCAAATTTGGTGCTGATTATGAAATTGAAATAGCAAAAATTCAACTGACATTTAGTTTTTTCCAAAATTATATTTGATTATGGTTACTCCTAAACTTTTGTTTGGATTAATGTTGTATTTCAGATACAGCTAATGAATTATTAATTGCAGATTCTTGATATAGAAAAATTGAATGGAATTCAGCTTGTTTTGTCATGCTGCTTTTTTTTACTGACCTTTTAAACAGAACAGTCATCAAGGAGGAGATAATAGGTTATCTGCAGACCAGTGTGTTTTTCTGTCGGGTCTGTAAAGAGGAAAAGTGTTGCTGCTGCCCCAAATGCCATATGGGGGCCGAGTTGGCGGGGGGGGGCTCCTAGTGGTCTTTCCTAATGGATACAGTGGGCTCCAGAAATTCATCAAATGCTATTACTCGTCATTCATATGAATTCTAAGGTTAAGTGCAAACGTACACTTCACAGATAAGTGGCTCTGAAGATGGTACTGTACTGTATAAGCAGTACAGGACTGTATATGCAGGTGTCTAAGCAGTACAGGACTGTATATGCAGGTGTCTAAGCCGTACAGGACTGTATATGCAGGTGTATAAGCAGTACAGGACTGTATATGCAGGTGTATAAGCCGTACAGGACTGTATAAGCAGGTGGGCTTGGAGGACACCTCATTGCAGGCAGGGTGGAGCGCCGTGTCTCATTGCTGTGCTCAAGCTATGTGTGACAGGTAGCTAGGGCTGGGTACCAAACTTCAGTACCTCTGTGGTACCGATCAGAATGCTCCAATCCTATCGAGGATCGAAAAATGGTGATGTTCAGGCTGTGTCTCACAGGCAGCTGCTACCCATGCGCAGAGAATGGTGCCAGTGGCCTGTGCCAACATCTCTGTGCTGCTCAGGGTGGTGATGTTCAGTCTGTGTGTCATAGGCAGTTGCTACCCGTGCCCGGAGATGGTGCCAGTGGCCTGTGCCTGCAGCTCCACAGTGCTCACAGTGCCCTGCGGCCGGGAGAGGAACACCAGGCCGCCCAAATGCCAGGAGCTTTGCAGGTGAGACCTTGGCTGTCCGACCAGCTCGCATTGGACTCTGCGTGCGGTAAAATAAGGCTAAGCTACTCCAGCAGACCCCTCAGCCCTGTTTCTTATCAGCTATGCTCCCTGTGGCCAGAAGGTAGAGGAGAATACCAAAGAACCAAAGCTCTTAGAGTGGATAGCTTGTGGGACTAATTCAATTGATTTATATTGCAATTGTGCCTGCAGTCCTAGTTGCATGAAAATACAATTGTGTGTGATGAAGTTGATTGATTTCCAAGGTATCCCTGTGCTCTTGACTTCTCTGCTCATCAGTGAGGTGGGGGGGGGGGTATAATAAATCCGGAAGGTTGACATGCCCTTGATATCTCTGTTTGATGGGTAATTGGAGGCATCACAAGATTGGGGTTTTGTCGAAGCACTTTTGGACAAACAGTGAGAGACCTACTTAAATCTGCCCTCCAGTCTGGCAGTACATAGCCAGCTGATGAGCTCTTTAAGATTCCCAGAGCGTTGGTCCCAGCATAATGGAGATTTTTTTTTTCGAGGTGTGAGAAGCAGTTACTTGTAAAACTGGCAAGCAGAAAATTTCCTGACTCAGCATTTGAAAGTCAGCGTGAAGAACGTGTTAGTGTTTCGTTTGTGCTCATGCCCCTTATCTGTGCAGGACTGCACCCACGTGCCACCATGCCAGCCGTGAGAAGCATCGCTGTCATTTCGGTGCCTGCCCGCCCTGCCGGCAGGTCTGCCAGCGTGTCCTGGGCCAGTGTGGGCATGCCTGTCCTGCCCCGTGTCATGATGAGGTTCTGGTTAGGAACACTGACCGGGTAAGGGAGGCCCCAATCTCATATCTGCCGGGTACTGATTAGTTGTTTATTTCTTCTTGGGTTCCGGGTTGTTAAATAGCTGCTCAGGTAGAACATTGCTAATCCTGCTGTGAGGTAAAGTGCACTGGGAATCCTTTAGGGCCATGGAGTGCAGAGGAGTGTGTTAGGAGTTCCCACTGGTTTTGGGTTCCCCTCCTGAGTGTCCTCACTGGCTGTCTGAATTGACGCTTGGTGCGTTTCAGGTCCAGCTGGCTGGTCCGTGGGAGCAGCAGTCTGGACCAGCCTATGTGAGCCGTGCGCTGCCTTGCCCTCCGTGCCAGGTTCCCATCCCCATGTACGTGTCTCCTGTCTGAGCCGCTCCTGCTTACCTTTGCATGCAGCGGCCCTTAAGCCCCATAAAACCCCTCGCTGGCGTCATGTCTGCGCTTTGGCTTTCATTTCCCGCTTTTGGAAGTCTCAGCAATTGCTCTCACAGTAACAAATTTTAGACCATTAACGTCATGGGAAGAACAAAGTTAGGACATTCCTAGAAACCTGGCCCTTTTTTAGACCTTTGTTTGCCAAGATGCCCATTTCAAGTCCTGCTCAGTAGAGCGACGAATAATTTGACAGTAATAAAAACATGACGCTAATTATTTTGATGGCTTTAGTAATTTTGAAATGTATTGGGAGGAAGGAAACAATCCTCCCAATTATTAATGCTTTCTTAGAATTACTGTTTGGCTGAAAGCTGCACATCATGAAATCTGAGCTTTGTTTGGCCATGTGCAGCCCTAACACGGTGCAGAATTGTCCGATTCCTGACAAACCAGGACTGTCTTTCTATGGCTGCTTGCTTGATCGCCCAATCCAACCTGCAGCAAGCAGTTCCTGTTCCGCTACAGCTTTTGCAGAGCGCTACTGCTAGCAGCACATGTTTCCACTGTTCTGCATTTGCACTTTGTTTATGTTCTGTCCAAACGAACCTCTGCGAACTAAAACCTGCATTTGTTTGCTCTTTACAGGGCCTGCCTGGGGGATCATGAGGTGGGTCCAGTTCCACACATGTGCCTCCTTGCTCTGGAATATTCTCTTTCTCATTTAAAGACGCAGAAAGCAGAGACATATGTAGGGCCGATGTGGGCGTGTGTGAATGTCTTTGGTCTGAGGTGAGATGCTGCATACTCGTGGCAGTGAGTGTGTCCTTCCTGTCACCAGATTTGGTGACTGTCTGCAGCGAACTGAGAGAGAGATGGCTATATTGCAGAGTACTGCCTTCAAGGTGATATTTCCATGCTTGTTTTCTGGGAATGAGTGAGCTAGAAGACTGTCCTCATTCTCTCCAACTGTCCTGTCCTTTCCGTTTTGTTTATGTAACCTGCCTTAATAAACAATGTACTGTAGTAAAGTATAAAAGAATGTTAGTCAGCCTGTAGCTGATTGTTTAGGTTTGAAATTTACAAATGTGTGTGTCTGGCTCTGTAGATGCATCAGCCTGCACTCAACCTCAGTGACCCCGGTCCACACTGTCTTGCTGGTTTTCATTAGTCAGTCTCAGTAGCAAACTTTGCTTAGAATCCCTATAGAATAATTAGGCTCTTAAGTTCCACAGCCTGTTACTGCTGCTGCAGCATCACCCCCCCTCCCCCCCCCCTAAAAAAAAAAAGAAAAATGACAGCCTGAGCCTCTTGTTGGGGGGGGCGGAGGCAGTGTGCATTACATATTCCTCTGATAAGAGAAAGGTCAGCACTGGACTCTGCTGTGGCTGCTTTTAAATCTGTCGCTTGTTTTAAAGGTCATCTCCAGAGGAATGTGTTTCTCTAGCAAGTCTATTGTGTTGCTCATCTCATCCTTTTGGTTTTATCCATGTTCGCTGCCTAGTAAAACAAAGACAGATGCATATTTTTATGCTTTCCTTACGGTCAAAGATCTGACTTTACGACAGGCTTTGGCTAAGCACTGGCAAAGCAGCGCATTTGCCAGCGACTTTGTGTGTTACAAGCGTTTGTGTTCAGATAAAATACCGATGCTTTAAACACTGCTGCCTTGATTTCGATGCCCTGTTTTTCCTTTTGGACGTCACAAGGTAATGTGTTGGCAGTGTTAGCTCAGCAGCTCGGGAATCTTTAGTAGTATTTTGGAAGGTTGTGGGTTTGAATCTTGTCAGGCGGAGTAATCATTGCACTGCACCTTTGCTCAGTCTCTAGTTAATAATGCTGGTCATACCAGGCATGTTTTAGCATTAGTTATTGGTTTGGATGGGGGGTTTCCAGTGCATGGAAAGTGCTTTTTTGGGACTATAGGTAAGTGTGCGGTACTGTTGCCAGAGTCCAAAACCATGTTGTGCCTGTTTCAGGTGAGCCAGGTGCCTTGCCACCGCCAGGGACCATTTTCCTGTGAGAGGCCTTGCGGGCGCCTCCTGGCTTGCAAGAACCACTTCTGCGTGCGAGAATGCCATGCAGTAACCCCTGTATCCAGAGAAGACGACAAGCAGCAGGTCTGCTTCCAGCCTGCTTCTGCCCCCAGTCTTGTTTGTGGCCATCCCTTGTCTTGTTATAAAGACCTCTGTATGCTTCCTAGGTGCTGTTGATTCTGTTTGTCACTTGCAGGTGCTTTAACCTCTACTGGTCATTTTAGCCTTGGCACATTTTCCCCACCTAAGGACGTAGCTCAGAGGTATCAACCTCAGCATGAGTCTTACCCAGAGTAGTAGCAATGGAAATGGATTAGCCTCCTTTCATGGAGTCGGCTCGTATGCCCATGTCAGAATGTGTATTCAGGAAAGCACATTCAGGGTTTTGATGTCTCATGTATTTGGGAAACAGTTTGGGAGGGGTAGATAGGACATAAGTGTGATATGGCACTCACCCAGCTTTACTGGATGTGCAAATTGGCAGTCCTGTGTAAAGTACAGAAAAGCACAAGAAATACGGCTATGCAATAATTATGGGATGGACAGGGACTAATCCACTGGTCATGGGAGGCACAGGGACTGGCCCACCAATCATTGGGCGGACAGGGACTGGTCATGGGTTATGGGATGGACACGGACTGGTCATAGGGGAGACTAAGACAGGTCACGGATTAAGATAAATAGACTTAATTATTTTTCCACATAACTGTATATTTAGCCCGGTCACAACACATTCACTTAGCCATGTAACAGTTCAGGGTGTATTATCGAAGCGTTCGGTATGTCCCCAGTGGTTGGTTACACACACTTGAACTGCGGTATTAAAATATGCCTTACTTTGCTATACATACTGCTGCGAATATGACAGTGTTTTTCACCCAAAAAAATACATTATAAAAATCTGGGGTCGTATTTTCAAGGGTTAGAATATAAATGTCGTCATACAACAGCAGATGCCGTACCGAATGGTTCCATAATCTACTGTGGCCCCAAAACTGCAATACATACGTAATCATTGGCAAACGGTATCAGTACACCCCTAGTAAATGCTGATTATGAAATGGCAGCTTAAGCCCCATAGTCAGACCCCTGGTTATAGTGATGTGATGAGTAATGTCTGTAAGCATGCGTCACTGCACATGCAACATGTGCAGTGACGCAGATGCTGAAACGTGCTGCCTCTCAGAGACTCGTCTTTTCTTCAGCTGCTCAGTGCTCCCTGCACAAGCTCACAGTTACTGCTCTGGGGGGTGCTGGTATCACCAAGCCTGTGTCGACCCTGACCTCAGCCACAGTCCCGTGCTCCTTAACCCTGTGCCTGCCCGTCCCTGTGGTGTTCTGATCACAGTCCCATGCCTCCTAACCCTGTGTCTGCCCTACCCTCACAAGCTAACCCTGAGTGACACCCTGTTGACAGGCTGGCAGAGAGTGCGTGCAGTGTGAAGAGCCCTGCAGTCGGCCCCGGCCCCCAGGCTGCCCGCACCCCTGTGCCCTGCCCTGCCACCCCGGCCCCTGCCCTGCCTGCACAAAGATGGTTCGTCTGAAGTGCCACTGCAAGATCATGTCGCTGTTTGTGGAGTGCCTGTGAGTCTCTCTGGCCGGCGTCGCTGTAGCCAGGGCCAAAGTGATCTTCATGTGCCCTCTTTATACAAAGCAGCTGACACAAACTCTGCGTCTGAATAATTTCCGGTGAGGTATTTTAGTTAAAGTTAAGTTGGAAAGAGAGAATTCTGTCTAGTCCTGTGCTTCTGATTCCTGGGTGTGACCCAAACCCCGAACACGTGTCAGTAAACAGCATCTACAGCAGGGGTCTCAAACTCTGGTCCTGGAGAGCTACTATCCAGTAGTTTTTCTGTCCCACTTGGCTTCTGATGAGCCACACTTGGCCCTGGTATTTACCTGAGAACAGCTGTGGTTCATCAGAAGCCAGGTAGGATAGAAAACCTGGACCGGAGTGGGAGACCGCTGACCTACAGCCTCTAGCTACAGTGCCTCATCAGCCCATTTTGTCTTTTTCAGAGAACTTGTATCAGCAGATGAAGACACCAAAAAGTCACTGGGCTGCTGTAAGAATCAGTGTCCCAAGGAGGTTGGTGCTGCTTCATCCTCATGTTTAACCTGAGTGACTTTTCAGGGGAGACTCTGTGAACTTTCATGATTTTAACTTACTTTACTAAACTCAAGATATTTCCAGTTTCCAACAAATGGTAAATGGACTGCATTTATACAGCGCCTTTCTACTCCTATGAGTACATAGCGCTTTACAATACATGCCTCACATTCGCCCATCCACACACACATTTATACACCGGTGGCAGAGGCTGCCATGCAAGGCACCAACCTGCACACCTGGAGCAATTTGGGGTTCAGTGTCTTGCTCAAGGACACTTTGATGGGGTCAGGAGGAACCAGGGCTCCAACCTGCAACCGGTTGCCAAATGATAGCACTACCTCCTGTGCCACCATCTTGCAATAAGTAGGTTCCCAGTACCCCAATCATAGATCATCTGACTGGGCCACAGCTACTTTTGTTCTCCTCACTGATTGTACCACAACTGGTTCCACAAAGCCACCCATAGGTTGAAAATCAATACATCTAAGCTAAAGCTAAAATAGCTGCTAATGTCAGAGCTCTCCAGAACCGTCTGCTGCCGACTCTCACAGCCAGCACTAACTGTGCCTGCAAGGTCCCTGATGGCTGAAAGCCCTGTAAATGACAGAGCAGCACAGGGGCCCGGAACCTGCGTAAGAGGCACTTTGCATATACTGTAGCCCGGCAAATGTACATTTAGTATGTTTTATAAATGTGCATGGGGTCTGGGTTAAACTGGAGAAATTGTCAGAAATGTTTTTCCTATATGAAGTGAAGAGTAAAAGCTGTAAATAAAGCTGGACCATTTATGAACATTATGAAATAATTGGGTTGTGATACCTAACTAATCAAGCTGTCAAATACCGAGTCAGGTAGAATGTGTGGAAGGGGCAGATTTCTGCAAAGTGATGAGTCGTGTTGAATGTGGCATGTCTTGACGTCTATAATGAATTAGTTTTGGTGATTTGGGCTTTGAAAATATAGCTGTGTTCAGGTACCTGTGTGTTTGTACATTGTCTGCTTCAATGAGGCGGTGATAATCTGGGACATTGGTTCTCATATGCTGCAGGAGCACACAATGAGAGTCGTCTATACAGAATGGCTTTACTCATATATCCATTCACACTGTAGGATATGGCGTTTCAGTCAGACAATAAGACGTTTGAGAAATGGCAAAATCCCACCATAACGTTGAGCAAAGTATTGCCTAATACTTTTACAGTTTTATAAGACTGCTTTATCAGATAAAGTGAAGGAAAATTAGGGAAGTCTAGTGTAAAGCACATAAAGTTGCATGAAAACACGTGAACCAAACAGGTCGATAGGCTGTAACAGTGGTTCCCATTCAACCAGCTTGACAGACGTTTGTCCCCATGCAGCTGCGGTGTGGCCATCGCTGCCAGGACGTCTGCCATGCGGGGAGGTGCCGGGAGACATGCAGCCAGAAAGTCAAGGTTAAATGTCCCTGCAAGCGCATCAAAAAGGTACATCTGTTGGTGGTTTGTGTCTGTCCCAGCCGCATCTTTGCCTGCAATCTTTTAAGTAGGTCTTTGTCCATGGAAGGAGATTGATGGCCCTATTCTAAGTGATGTCCTGTAGTCAGTTTTGCCAAAGGCATTGGGGCTGTTACATTCAGCCAGTGTCGTGCCCTAGAAAACGTGAATCCGCTTTTACTTTCGGTTCATTGGCTACCAATAACTGAGTGCATAAGCCGAGTAAGCTTGAGTGTTGCTGTGTTGGTTTCCGGCGTGCTGAGGGATTTACTGTCTCCCACAGGAATTCCCATGTCCTAAGGTGCGCGACGGGCAAGCTGCAGTAGAATGTGATGAATTATGCAAAACCCTGCAGAAGAAAGCCTCAGAGGTATTACCGCTTAGTTTTTGGTGTTGCTAAACATCATCACTGCCTCTGATATGGCATTGAAGGGCAGAGATGATCTAAACGAAAGATGTCCAGTGTTTCAGTGTGTACACATGTTATGACCTCGGAGGATATTGTCATTTACAGCAAACGGTGGATCCGGTAGAAAAAAGGTTGCAAGTTAATGATCACTTGAGTGCTGCTTTGTGTCTTTTAGTTGAGGGACGCTAAGGAAAAAGCAGCGATTGAGGACGAGAGGAAGCAACAACAGGTCAGGACTTCTAAGCTTCATTTGACCTTATTGCATAATTTATGCTCCATTGCTCTTTGTAATAATGAAGTACACATGCCACGGCACTGTTAAATTCTCAGATCTGAAGTGTGTTGATTTTTTTCTATAACTCCACACATAGGTGAGTTTCAGTAGTAAATCAATGTGCAAGTAGAAAATATATTCTATGAAGCTCTCAGTGCACAGTTTTTGTGCTGGAGTTAATGCTAGAGGAAGTTTGGAACTGTTATTGAGTCAACAGAGCTTTGGCGACTTTTATGCATTATACGCCTCAGCACTGGGCAACCCTGCTCTGCCACATGGTCTATCACTTCATGGCTGAGTCTCTGTTGTCCCTAAATGCTTCCACTTTGCAGTAATACCACTTACAGTTGGTTTCACAAACTGACTGGCATCCTATGACAGTGCCACACTTGAATTCACTGAGCTCTTCAGAACAACACATTCTTTCATAGATGTTTATAAACTTGACTGCATGGCTTGGTGCTTGATTTTATGCATCTGTGCCAGTTGGTCTGAACGAAATGCATTAATTCAATGATTGAGGTGTGGCTCACTACTTTTATCCATACAGTGTATCTTGGCTTATAGTAAAGCTTTTTCCTCTTTGACAGGACATTTGTGGATTATCTTTTGACCAGTGAATCTCCTGTATGTCTTGCCTGTAATTGTCATGTTGCTTTGGTGTTACTGGGACCATCCATCGTTAAAGGAAGAGCGGGTGGGTGGAGTTGAAGCACATGATTGAAGCTCCTCTGTGTTGCTGATGCAGGCTGAGCTGGAGGCCTTTGAGAAACGGCTGAAGGGACGGCGTAAGAGAAACAGGAGGAACACAGATGTGGAAACTGAAGAGGCTGTTTGGCACAAGTATAAGAAGTACATGCTGGTACCAGTTTGTGGGGTTCTGCTGGCTTTGGCTGCTTTCTATATACTTCAGATTGATTAAAGCTGTCTGCTCAAGCACATTAACTGCAACGCCGTCCTCCTCCAAAGGCTTAGAAAGGCAGCAGCCAGTGAGAATGAACAGATTATTCCCAATCATTTCCTGGTGTCATACTGAAGACCAGCATTTTGGTGAATGAAATTGAGGTGTGTGTGCACATCCTGTGTGTGTGTGTGTGTGTGTGTGTGTGTAATTTTCATGATTTGCCATAGAGAGAATGCAAATTTTGATTAGTTACACCTTTTTTCTTTTAGTAATCTTGTAGGATTTGTTTGCATAAAGCCAAATTATTTTCAGTTATTGTAAACCATAACCGAAATAGGG
>JABFEA020000017.1:7066776-7082867 GCA_019775915.2 Cyphomyrus plagiostoma | reverse complement strand
CAAATAAAAGCTGACAGTCTGCAGTTAAAGCACATCTTGTTAGTTTCATTTGAAATCCATTGTGGTGGTGTATAGAGGCAAAAATGTTAGAATTGTGTCGATGTCCCAATATTTATGGACCTCACTGTAAATATTACGTTGAATCCCAAATCAATGTAGAATTAATACAGGTTGGAGTTCATGCATCATTGTTAAATACCCATTACCATAACATATTAATATAGACAGACATTATGTATTTATCCATAAGGAAATTTTATTTGACATTTAATTCACTTTGAGGACCACTTGTTGCAGCCAATGTGTAATGTAATAATTTTTCCAATAAAGGTCAATAATGTATCAACTGGCGAATAGGAATTTAGAGATTAGTTGTCATTGTTGAAACGCCACAACGAAATGTGTCCTCTGCATTTAACCCGTATGTGACATAGCAGGGGGCAGCTAATTCAGCCCCCAGGGAGCAGTGCTTGGGGGTGGTACCTTGCTCAGGGTACCTTAGAGGTGCCTTGCTGGTCAGGGATTCAAACCAGCAATCTTTCAATTACAAGTGCGTTTCCCTAACCATCAAACCACCATTGTGCACTAATACATGCAATGATACATTTTCTGAACCAGTAAGTATTTTTTGCTGGAGAAAAAATGTAATGATTATTGCATTCTTTGTCAGTTGTTTCATTATTAACTTATTACGTTAAGAACAGTGAAATTTATTACATTATTCGCATGCTATTACATTACTGATTACGTCACTATCAATTTTGCGTTTGTGGTCGTTAATTGGTTTTATTATACAGTATTACCATTTATTTCCATAATAAATAAAAATATTTAATCAATTCCAGGGCAAGAGTTTCTGAGATGAGAAAAAAAAATCAAGCTAAAATATGCTTATCATACAATTTGATTGATAGATACATTAAAAAAAATTCTCAAGTTCATGAGAATGACCCATATTTTAATATGTTTTTTTAATGGTTTAACTTAAATGTTTGCTGTACAGATTTATTTCCAACAAAAATATTACTTGCAAGCTAATACAAGTTGAATTTCAAGTGTTGATAAACAAAGTATGGGAAAAGAGAGGCATTGTATTATACATAGAGATGTTGAACTATTTTTTTAAATGGGTTGAAACACTAATCTCGACCACATGATTGATGAAAAATCTTAAATCTATATGGCAAATAGCTCGAAAAAGAGGACCCTGACGACCACTGAAAGTGCACTGTTTAATATGAAGAATCAAAGAATTATAAGGTAAAATTTGAAGGCAATGCTATTCCTCCGCAGCATCCCTGCAGTCGTGGAGATGGTGCCGGAGCAGGCCGGACTGCTGGGCCGCAGGCGCTGGCTCCATGTTCACCCTGAATGGACTCGCAGGAATGGGTCTGCGCTGCAGGCGATGCTGGAGAAGCGAGGGTGGGTGTATCTGTATGGTATTTACTGTACAGATGTAGAACACTATGGGTATTAACGTTGATGATGTAATGTTTCCATAACAGAATTCTAAAAGTGACGTTTTTTTTCCTCCTTAAGCCATTCTTGTCATTCGCGCAGAAGAGTATCTCTCCGTTGTGCCAAAGAAGGTAACCCTCAGGCAGACTAATTACATTTTACGACATGTAGAGATGTGTAAACACTCAGATTCTACCTTGTTCAATTTCTGAGAGGTCTGGTGTGCTTCATGGAACGTCTGGACAGGTGGGTTGGTTAAAATTAACCCTGCAGAAACTACCCCCCAGACTGCGGCAGGCGCCCTGCTGCGCGCATGTCCAAGCGCATCCTGGGAGGGAGGACCAGCCGGCCCGGCCGCTGGCCCTGGCAGTGCTCCCTGCAGAGCGACCCCAGCGGCCACATATGCGGCTGCGTGCTCATCGGCCCCAAGTGGGCGCTCACCGTGGCCCACTGTTTCGAAGGGTGTGTCCCGGCGCTGTCCATGTCTGCTCTGTGTCTCGTTCCCATCATGTCACCATGTCATGAAGTCACCCGGCATTTATAGGTCTGTTCATTGTCATATTTTCTGCAGGATAATTTTAAATTCATCCTTTCCTGCTTTTTTCCTTGTTTTGCCCTCATGTCATCTACTGTAATTAATTTTCATAGTAACAGATATTCCTCTGGAAATGAGAATTAAAAACCAGGAGTAGTTAGGAAGGGCCTTGTCTTTCATTGCAAGTAACTCCCAGGTCTGTATCTAGAAATTCTGGTTCCCTTGACAGAATGTCACCTTGGGTCCCCCAACCTTCTTACATTGCATAATGTTATAATCTTATGTATTCAGGGGTAAGTCTAGAATCTAGTACAGTAAGACTAGAAAATTGCATGATAGAGTGCTGAAATTCTCTCAATAGAAGTTTTTGGACAAACGTCTCATTCTAGATAATCCAGGGGTAGCATGAAATGACATGGGGGTTCAGCTCATACTGGGCTTAAATGATTACAAATTTTGATTAAAATCAGATCTATGCATTGTCTATAATAGTGCTTTCTGAACAATTTTAGTATTTAATTATTGGTCTTATTAAAGATTTTTACTGTTCCAGATTCGCAGACAAGATGACAGGAACAGAGCAAGAGCCTCCAGTGTCCTTACAGGGAACTCTGTGTATATACCCCTCCCAGGCGAGAGAGTGCCGACGCATGGAAGGTGGTGTTAGGCATCAACAACCTGGACCATCCATCCCCGTTCATGCAGACCAGAAAGGTTAAGAAAGTCATCGTGCATCCACGCTACAACCGTGCAGTGGTCGACTACGACATCAGCGTGGTGGAGCTGGACCAGGATGTAGAGGAGAGCAGCTACGTGCGGCCGGTGTGCCTCCCCCACCGAGGCCAGCTTCCCCAGCCAGATACCTACTGCTACATCACTGGCTGGGGTCACATGGGCAACAGGAGTGAGTCTCACCTGGCAGCACCCGGCCTTTCGCACCTGCATCTAACAGGTCCTCAGGCCACACATACATGCCTCTAATGGGTTCCTCAGTCCACACGTACCTGCCTCTAATTGGTTCCTCGCTCCGTACATACCTACATCTAACCGTTTCTTGGTCCACACATACCTGCCTCTAGCAGGTCCTCTGGCCACACTCACCTGCCACTAGCAGGTTCCTTGGTCCACACATACCTGCCTCTAGCGGGTCCTCTGGCCACACTCACCTGCCACTAACAGGTTCCTTGGACCACACATACCTGCCTCTAGCGGGTCCTCTGGCCACACTCACCTGCCACTAACAGGTTCCTTGGTCTACACATACCTGCCTCTAGCGGGTCCTCTGGCCACACTCACCTGCCACTAACCGTTTCCTTGGTCCACACATACCTCCATCTAACAGGTCCTCAGTCCACACGTACCTGCCTCTAATTGGTTCCTTGCTCCATACATACCTACATCTAACCGTTTCCTTGGTCCACACATGCCTGCCTCTAGCAGGTCCTCTGGCCACACTCACCTGCCACTAACAGGTTCCTTGGTCCACACGTACCTGCCTCTAGCGGGTCCTCAGGCCACACGCACCAGCTGCAAATGGGTTTCTCGCTCCACATGCACCTGCTGCTAACAGGTCCTATCTTATCATCCTTTGGCTAGTGCCTTTCAAGCTGCAGGAAGGCGAGGTGCGGATCATCTCCCTAAACCAGTGCCAGTCTTACTTTGACATGAAGACCATCACGTCCCGCATGCTGTGTGCCGGGTATGAGTCAGGAACTGTCGACTCTTGCATGGTGAGGTCCTCTGCTGTCATTCAACACCATACTTTTCTCATGTCAAAACGGATAAAAAGCTGACTCTTTGTAACCAATGGCCTGGGTTTGCAACAGAGATGGACATTTCAGGTCCACAGACCAAATGCAGACCAAGATTTTGTTTCAACTAATCAGTACAGCGCTCTGTGACTTCTTATACTCAACTGCTTGGTTGAAACAAAATCTTAGTCTGGAGCTTAAATGTCCAGCTCTGGTTTGCAAACCAGGGACTGCTGTAACTGTGCTGGTAATATTACCTAAACTGGCCTGAATAAAGCTGAAATTGCATTTATCCAACTGTATGTTGTACCCCAGGGAGACAGCGGAGGTCCTCTGGTCTGTCAGGAAGTGGACGGTCGCTGGAGTCTCTATGGCCTGACTTCCTGGGGGTCAGTTTGCTTTTCAAAAGTCCTGGGACCTGGAGTCTACAGTAATGTAACCCACTTTGTGGAGTGGATTGAGAGACAGATTTATCTGCACACCTTCCTTATTGATTAAGCCTTAGTGGAAGCACTTTCGGCATCTTGGCAAAGGCTAAAGATGGAAGGCAGAACCCTGAAGGGAGAATAATGTTGAGACTGAGCACTAATTAATCATGGTCACTTGTGCAGGGATCTGAAGGTGTCCCTGTTGTCACTGTGCTCAATGATCATTCCTAGATGTGCTCAGAAATCCCAAAACCAAATGGAGGAAAGTACGACTTTAAATCTGAGCCATTTTACAGTTTAATTAGCTTTTGGAAATAACAGTCGCTATATTCCATTGTTGAAGATGCTAAGTCCTGCACATCTTGGAAAGCAGCTGGTGAACTGTTCCTCATGATGGATTCAGACCCGTACAGCTAGACAATTAAATGATGGGCTGATTTTCCAAAATGGAAGATGTCTTTAAAAGAAGATAGGAAGGAAGCACAAACAGACAAATACAATGAGGTGTGCATCAAATAATATAAACTGCTGTTCACAATGACAGTCAATAAACCAACTTTTCACCAGATTAGGAAGACTGTTTGGGCCATTTACATGTTGTTTGGCTGTTGTCCAAAATTACAGAGACCTAGCAGTAGTTTAGATTATATAACTTCAATAAAAGTGCTTTGCTCCTGCTATGCAGTTATATGTGAATATAATGGTTTATAGGATCTGTAATCACTGCCACTATTTTACATTTCATATATACACACATACACACACACTATGTTCTCCTGTAACATGTTCCTGAGAAACCTTGTGATGAACAAATTCATGCTGTAGAAACCACAGCTACCATGGAGTTGGGCCAGAACTCTCCATCCATTCACCTTCTGTAACTGCTTGTTCAATTCGGGGTCACGGGGGTCCGGAGCCTAACCCGGCGGCTGTGGATACAAGGCAGGGAGCAGCTCAGCATGGGGCACCTGCAAAACACTCAAAAACCTAAAAATAACGATAGCACAGTTTTATAAATACTAAGTAGCTAATAAATAGGTAAATCCTACAATAAATATGGCACTTTACCTCGAAGTCGATTCCTTCATACCCATTGCTTTTGTAATGTTTTGTGCCCCCATTCCATTCAAAACGCTTTAACATTTCAAGCTTTTCCTCAATAACATTAGCTTGCCACTGACTGACTGCTTGGCTACTTGGAACCAGGATGCTTAGATGTGTTTTGGGTTTTGTTTCTGTTTAAATTTATGAAATGTGGATGAACAGCAGAGTAAACACTTGTAGTATAAGAGACACGGTGAACTGCTGCAGTCATTGGCCGTTTCTGGTGTTGGCATTTTCTGAGTTTACTTGGTGCCTGTATCATGAAGTGAGATTTGTTTGTTAGCTACATAACATGTCAGATTTAAGGTAGTCTGGGCTACATGTAAGAATGAAGTAAGTTAATGAAGATAAAGTCCATTTAAACCTTAAATCTGACAAGTTATCTAGCTAACCAACAAAACTTGCTTTGTGATACAAGCCTCGAGTATTTTTTTTTGCAGATGAGACTGCACATAAAAAAACACAAACATAGCACTATACTGTAAATGTTCCCTCATATATCGATTGCTCTGAAGTAAATTAGTATTTACAAATCATGCTTTATAGGAGACCATATTGTGTAGCTATATATGTCTTTGTAAACAGTTAAATAAATTGTGTTTATTCTTTTTTTATTTTTTTAAATGGTAGATTATGGTAAATGCTTGCCTATATATTAAACTAATAATGTTTTAAAAACCATTCCTTGAAAAATCATATACATGCAGCATTAATTTCTTTCCTTCGATGGAGTAGCGTGATGTGTTTGGAAGGACTGTCTAACTAAAGGCCTCTTCTAACTAACTGCATCTATTTCTAATGACATATTTATTACTGGCTACTGCAGAAACAATTGTGATATAAACAACAAATTCAACCCCCTAATTTCTCTCATTTTTATTATGCATATTATGATTTGAGCCTGTGCGAAAGACATTTCTCTCCCAGAAACGTTCTTTTCATAACATTGCTTTCATAAATACAAGCACTCTAAACCGGTCAACTATACTAGGTTAATTGGAGCTTCAGCAAAATCTCTACTTTATAAATATGTAAAGTGACTATATTAATATGTAAAGGCCTTGGAATCTGCTGGCTTCAGTTTGAATTTTGTATGTTTAGTCACAAATACTATGTAAACTGAAATATTTAAAACATTCTAGTGAAAAATCTGCTACACTGTGCAAATGGTAATCATGAAAGATAACAATAAATAAATGCTGTTACTAACAGGTAGTAAACATTTTAGCTGGTGAAGTATTTTAAATTTTCTTCCAGATTCTAGATTCGTACCGATGCTTTGTGGATCTGAAACACATGGATGACTCATGCCAAAGTCAAAAACCTTTTTATTATTATTTTTATGTGTATATGTGCTTGTGTGAAAATGTCCCACTCTGAAAGAGACACATGCAGAGATGTTGATGCTATTAGAATGTGTGTATTTTGTATGTTCGTGTATTTGTCTGTGTTCCTGTAGATGTGCGCCTGATTGTGTGTTTGTATCTGTCAGTAGGTATCTATCTATGTGCATAGATTTATGCTTAAATGTTTCAATGTAACATTCCATTTAAGGACATGTTTGTATTTTTTTGTTTGTTTGTTTTAAATATTTTTCTACTGCTTTTGTATGTGTTCTCATGAAAATGTTCTTGGTCCCCAAACCTAAATTTCAAATTTTAGAATTCTTTTCAAGTGTAAATGACTTGAAAATGGGATATTTGCATTTACAGAGGACATAACAAACTTATTATTTATATCTTAACAATAAACTTTGTGAACACAAATGCTGTATAGAAAAGTTCATTTAAAAATGAATTTTTTTTTTTTTTTAAAAAATAATAGAAATTATGGGATACCATAATTATATACCAGCTAGAAGAAGAGTTGATATGGTTCTCTGTCACAGCTCATTCCTTCAAACTAAAACCCTGTACATAAGATTGAGACCCAGCAGGTCCTGCTGATGGATCTGTGTGGAGTTTGTTTGCCCCCAGTAGGTCAGGGTTCCTCCAGGTGTTCCCATTCCCTTATATAGCCCAAAACATGATTCAGTGCAGGGACATCTCTACATTTCCCATGATGTCTGTGAGTTTCTGTGTGTGTCTGCCCTGTGTTGGATTGTGCTTTCTGGAACAGGTTCACTGTGAGAAAGAAACCACAAACATTTTCGATTCTATGGTTTTATATATAAAAAATACAGACCCTCCTCACTTAATGACCCAGCTCCATCCCTACGACTAGGTCATTCAGCAAATTGGTCGATAAGCGAGGAGCCGTCCTTCACCAATATTTCAAGCATACTGTACTGGTAGTGGGTTTCTGTCAACATATTTTTTTGATGACACCTTTGCACCCTCATAACAATTTTTGTATATTTACATGGCTTCACATTTGCTTATAGAGCCCTTTGGTATAGAGAGAAATTTGTGGTCAGCTGCAAGATGCCAAGCTGCCCAGGGCATTTGTGTTAGGGAAACACTTAGGGTTAGCTAATTATACACGCGTCACACTCGGTATCAGGTGTTGAATACTGTATTTGGTTTTCAGCAAATGTACTGTTTTGCATTATGACCAAATATCTCCACTCAAATGTTCCAAGGACATCTTGTGGTTCAGATACACCTTCACAAACCTAAACCATGCACCATATACTTTTTGGAGGGAAAGGATTTTTTGTAAGAAAACCTTACTACTTCAATATTTTTCTGATTCTAGGTTAATACACTTTAACATTTAACATACAGTATTAACCTAGGCCTGTGGATGCATAGATTTTGCATTATATGGTCTGACCTTACAGTGAATCTTCCTAGATACTCACTGTCCGGTAAATAATCTTTTTCACTGTGGTACCTTGGAACATTTGGCTGCTATATAAGTCACTTCCTGTGGAGTGATTAGCTGAGACACGACGCAGACTCCCAATGTGGGAAACCACAATAAGCTATTATTGCACCAACTCTCTAACACCCCACAATGGACAATCCTTACCATGGTTTCTCGGTTAACTAAACACACAAATATACCTCTAATGTAGTTTTATGAGACATGCTGGGTATGGCCACAGCCAGACTGCCCTCCTCTTCCCCCCCATAACCATCCTGGCAGTGCCTGAGCCTCTGTCAGCATGACGCCCCAAGACCCCCAGAGTCCATCATGGTCCTATGCACCTGGGTACTCACCCCATGTTCTGGCCGACGTTGCTCCAAACAGGCCAGGGGCCGGTATGGAGCACCACCCTGGTATCTGCACCCTGTACACCACACAGGTGCCTGCCCCAGCATCACATACTCTTTTGCCTAGCTGTGGGTACTCCTTGCTGTTGACTTGCTAGCTCATGTATAGTCCACAACCTGGAGCAGATAGTTTGAGCTGGAGCTGGAAGCGGGCAGCGGAGAAGCAGATCAGAAAGCTGGCAGCTAGTAGTGTGGAGGTGCAGTGTGGCGAAATAAGAAAGAGGCAGTAAACACTGCCCCTCCATCTGCGCCAAACAAACTGCCTCATGGCCACACCAGAACTCCGGGAACTGGATTCGCCAGCATGGTCCAAGCAAAAAACACGCAGAGGAATTATCAGGGACACCACTGTGGGGGTGTGGTGTGGTGAAAAAGAGGCAGCTGACACAAGTTGGGTGCCAAAAATCAGGTTTCTTTTATTCCACCCTCCTCAGCACACCTGAAAACCCACCAGGAGCAGGATGGGGTCCTGCTCAAGTGTCCGTATCCAAATGGGCACGCTTCAGACAGTCCACGAAACCTGGTCCGGCTTGCCACCAACCGAGAACTTGTCCTCTGATTGCAGCACATAGAACAGTCACCTGTAAGGTGGTCAGACCAGGCCCCGATGAGCATCATGGTGGACAAAGACATATTTGGCCATGAGACTGGGGAACCCTATGTTGAGTCATGGGCACTGGAATGAAGGCTCCAGCCAAGTCCTGTACAGCAGAGCGCTGGTCTGCAGCACACCAGTGAACCCATCGCCAGGCAAACGCAGGGTCTGCTCATAGACCAACTTGGTCCACAAGGACAGCAGGTCTTGCTTGAGAGCAGTCTGGAGGCCCAAGAGAACCCAAGGAAGCCTGGCCACCCAGCCATCATCCTGGAGGTTGGACCCAAGAGTGATTTTCAGGGAGCAATGAAAGTGCTCGCACAGCCCATTGGCCTGAGGATGGCGAACTATGCTGCGATGGATGGAATACCCCCACCGTCTGGGCCACTGAAGTCCAGAGCTCAGAGGTGAACTGGGTCCCACAGTCTGAAAAGACTTCAGAAGGAACCCTGAAATGGGACACCCAGCCACCAATAAATGGTCAGGCCACACCTGCTGTTATGGTGGACAACAATGGTATGGCCAGAGGCCACCAAGTGGACCTGTCCACCACCATGAGCAGGTGAGTGACA
This sequence comes from Cyphomyrus plagiostoma, assembly GCA_019775915.2. Taxonomy (NCBI): domain Eukaryota; kingdom Metazoa; phylum Chordata; class Actinopteri; order Osteoglossiformes; family Mormyridae; genus Cyphomyrus; species Cyphomyrus plagiostoma. The sequence goes on along the minus strand of JABFEA020000017.1, from coordinate 7,073,206 downwards.
CCTAGGGAAGGGGGGAGGGACCCAACCAGGTCCACATGCTTGTGGTCAAAACAGCACTCGGGCACCACAATAGGTACTAGCGGTGCCTTGGTATGCTGGTGTACCTTAACACACTGACACTGAATGCAGAATGTAGCCCAACTGCAAACATCCTTCCACAGCCCATCACAGATGAATTCGGCTGAGATGTGCGCCAGTCCAGGTGCAAAAGCCAGTGCACCACCTCAAAAATGTGACAGTGCCAACTGGCCAGCACAATGGGCCTAGCTAGACCAGTTGAGATATCACCAGAAGGGTGGTGCCACAGTCCTGGAAGGGAACATCCTCCAGCTGCAGATTGGTGATCACGGTCCTGTAGGTCTGCATCTCTGGGTTGACCTGCTGGTCCACTGCCAATTGAGAATAACCTACTCCGAAGTGCACAGCACCCTCCACCAAGCGGGAGAGTAAGTCAGCCCCACAGTTTCAATTGCCCACCACATGTCGGATATCAGTAGTGAACTCCAATATAAAGAAGAGTTGCCACTGTTGATGAGCGGACCAAGACTCGGAAGTCAGGGGCTTGTGGTCAACAAACACTGTGACAAGGCAGCCTTTTATGAGGAACTGGAGGCAACACAGCCAAGTACAGGCTAAGGAGATCATGTTAAAAGATGCTGTATTTCCATTCATAGGGCCTGAACTGCCATATGACATCCCCACCAACCAGGCAGAAAAAAATGCTGGTTATGTGGGATAGGGTAGTGATGTGGGGTCTTGGCATCATCAAGCCGGCAGTAATCACCACATGAGCCCCATCCCCCACCCGGCTTGGGCACCATATGCACAGGGGGGGCCCAGGTGCTATTGGAATGCCGAAAAATGCTGAGGTGCTCCAGCACGTTAATCTCAACCTTAGGCATGGCCATGGACTGGGAGTCCTGTTGTGGTGATGTCATGTTCAACACCATGATTGGCTATCGCTGACGTAAAGGTGGGCTGAGTGAGGTCTGGGAACTCTGCAAACAGGCAGGAAAATGTGTCAGTTGCCCCCAAAACGAGACCAACCAGAGCTACTGTGCTTTTACATCATGTAAAGCAGGTTGTTGGCGCACAAAAAAAGTCAATACCAAGCAATGGAGTGGACATCTTGGCCTTAGTGGACATTGGTATGGAAATAGCATCCAGAGTCGGGTCCTGTTCCAAAGTGGCGGAGCCCAAATCCGCCACTGACACAAACAAAACACTGATCTGTGCGCTCGTGTCGCAGAGAAAGCAGCGCTCAGACTTCCTCTGCGCAGCCAAGATAGTAGCGTCAGCCCGTGATGGGGAGCTATCCAAGCCCCGAAAATGTATGGCCGAACAAGCTGCCAACCTGGTGGCGTGCGCTTTGCTAGCCTTCCTAGCAAGCTCTCTGCAGTCCTCAAACGGGAGATTAGCCAGCGCCCCCCCCATACCTCTGTGGGCACCTGTAGCAAGAAAATCTGTAATAGGCCCGATGGTCACAGAGGAGAGCTAACATATGGTCCATCAACGCAGATGGAGCGGAAAACGAATGCACCAAAATGATCATGGTCACCACTGCGAAGGCACTGAGGCAAAAGAGGTAAGAGGCAGCTAACACAAGTCGGGTGCCAAAAACCCGGTCTTTTATTCCTAACACACCTGAAAACCTGCACCGATAACTTGCAGGAAGTGAAAGTGAATTCTACTTTGACAGTAGTAGCCCCTACAGTAGCATCAGGTGCTATGGGAAGGCATGACACTTGGTTCCCAGAGGTCTTCTTTGGTTAGCTGTGTTCCTTCAGAGCCAGTAGCCTGCAGCCACTTCCCATGTTAGCTCTTTGATTTGCGTCTCCATTTCCACCACCATTGTAGCAGTTAGCTGAGACATCACTTAAACTTCAAGTGTGGGGAACCACAAAAGGCATTTATTACACCAACTGCCCAACACTCCACAACAGACAGTGCTCACTGGGCTAACCTCATAAACTACACACACACTCAGACACCACCAACACAGTCATCTGACACAAAGCACATTACACACAGTACAGTACAAGAATAGTACAGGCTATTTACAGTTAGGCTTTTATGTCCTGAAAAGTTAACTTTTATTTTAACAAGGGCACTTTCTTTTTATGATTCATTTTATCACTCAGATTACCACATGAGGGCAGCAAACACTTATTTTGTGAAATCTGTTCATTTTTAGCCTAGTGATTTTGCCCTGATCCGGGAAATCCTTGCTGGTGAGAAGCTAACCTTCCGTTAACCTTTAATATGAAAAATGTTTGGACAGTCACAAAAGAGAAATCACTCGCATATTAGGAGTCTGGAATAGCAAAAAAGTATTCTGGTAAACCCCATGGTTGGGGGAAGGTGACATCTTGCTCGTACTCTGTTAACAAAGACTAGGGAAGCCCTGACTAATGCTGTGGATGTCGATGAGCGTCGGCAGGATCCGTATGAGTAACTGCTTCACCCAGTGGACATGCCATCTCACCAATAGACAGTGCTGGAAGCTTCTGGTAGACCAAAATGTATCACTACATCCAAAGCATCTATGGTGAGCTCTCCATCGTGTGAAGGCTTCAGAAGTAAACAAAACATGCCCAAAAGGTGATTGTACCTGATGCTAGTGAGGTTATGTGGTTGGTGTATGCCTTCGATGTTACATAGAAAGTAGAAGAAGCCCCTCTGGTGGTGGTTTTGGATTATTTTTTTAAGGAACAAGGGGTGTGTTGGAGGGATCACACATCTCAAGCTTCCTGGGAAAGCCGGTGGCAGAGTAGAGGAGCAGAGAAGGCATAGAATGGTCATAGGATAACATGTATTGGTGTCAGAGGCACTGTGATACACAGGGTTACCCAGACTGAAAAGGGGAAACATCTAAGAACAGAGTAAGGGGGCTCTCACTATGTTAATGTGCCTCTGAATGGGCTCCAGGAATATCAGGTGCCAGGGAACTTTGAACAATCTCTCTTCAAATGTAGAACAAGTTGTCCGCATCCTCAGCTCAAAGTCACGATTGTGTATAGTGGATTTTGGCTTCCTTGAGTTCACTGCTTGTGATTTTTATGGACCATCCATGTTATTTGCAGGTTATGTTGCTATGACTGGGAATTCCTGCATGATCTGCCACACAATAGACTTTTTATAATGTTATGTTTGCTTGGGGAGGCTGGAAGATCCTTCTGGCAGGAGCTAGTGTCTGTGGCCTTGAAAGGAAGTTTGGTTTGGTCTATTAGGTGTACTAGCAAGTCTATAAGGAGTATTTAGCCAGCTTTTTACAAAAATATTAAGTATTTGTAAGTTCCGGAATTTTAAAAAATGTATTGATGATGTTTGATTACTTTTAGGTTCAAAGATACAAAATAAGGGTAGATAGAAATCATATCCTCTTTAAATCCAAAATGACAGCCATGTAATTCTTATGGCTACGCTGTCTGTTGCATTTAACACGGGACACTGAGGAGAAAATACGGCACTGCAGTTTTATATTCTGTTTATGGTCATACTATGACATGGAATGAAATACAGAGCGATTAACCAGTAAAACATAATCATCACAGGCCAAAACAACAATGGAAGGTAAGAAGTGAAAAGCCTCCATCTACAATCTATGATCATTTATACAATACAAAGGCACGGTCAGCCTGAAAGATGGGGACAAAGACAGGGAAACCCTGGAAGGATGTCATATGACATACTACATTACAGTTACATACCCTTTAATTTCTTCCTGTATATGTTGAGCAGTTTGTCTTGAAATAAGCTGAAGAAATGTCTGGCACATGGTTTTTCAATAAGAAATTCTTATAAAGAGATTCCTGACTATACTCATCTCCCTGTTTACTCCTGCTTGCTGCTGGACCACGCCAACCCATCATCCTGCTGATGGAAGCAGTTTCCTCGCCTGCCTGCTTAGACATCAACTCCACTGGACCTTCCTCATGTATACCTGGACTATACACAATTCTGCTTCAAACACTAGGACTTGGTTATTTTGGATTTCCTCTGCTTCAGGGGAGCTCCCACATTGGATCTGGTTAGGGCTTCCTCTGCAGAGTGAGAAGATAAAGCACTTCGAGACAATGTAATGTTGTGAAAATGCGCTATACAAATTAAACTGAATTGAACTGAATCAACATGATCTTTGTAATACATTTATCGATATAAAGCATTTAACATCATCTCAAAACAAAATGTGAAAATACAGTGGTACCTTGGTTCTCGAACTCACTAGAAGAAAGTCGAACAAACCAGTTTGACCTAGAACTCGATCTGAATATCAGAAGTTGAACCGTGAACCCTGACCTAATATAAATTGTACGCACCAGGAAATGAGTCATACTACAATGCAACTCTTACTTGAATTCCTTCTTCACAGACTGGACGATTAACAGTGCCTTACATGTCTTAGCATTAGGCAACATATTATATTATTTTCCATTCAAGTTCATTGCTGCTCAAACTGTAATTTAAACTACTAATTGTGATGCAAACTTGGCACCGAAACATACAAGACAAGTTTAGCAGCTGATATTTACATTACTTGAAAAATGAATCCTAACATAAAGCAGCCCTCTGTATCTGTCTAACTGTAGGTCACACCATAAAATACTGTGATTCAGGGGAACCTAAATAATTTTAAATTGGATGTCCATTTTCCAGTAAGATTCGAAGGGGTGCAGTTCCTGGCAGGTACCCTGCTGTGAATGGCACCTGCCTGTATCTCTGTTTCTGGTGATTATATCTGAAAGTGCTTTGGACAGTACTCTCTGTATATGAAACTGCACTACCTGAGCAAATTTTATTTATGTGGGACATACAGAGCCAGAATTCATAGGGGGTGCAATTCCCGGCAGGTAGCCTGCCATGAATGGCACCACCCTGCATTTTTGCATTAGATGATCAGATCATATATTTTTATAATACACACAGTGGACCTAAAGTTCTTATCTAAGCAAGCTTCACAAATTTAGTTTCAGTGCAGCTAGATTTGAAAAGGGCATATATATCCTTTTACATAAGGACACACCACCTCCACCCCTGCATGTTCATGTCAGTTGATCTCCCTCTTATATGCTTTTGATAAATCAGCACAATAGACCAACACCAATAAACAGTGCGAACTTTGTAAGGTACTAATAACACAGTTACTGAGGCAGTGTCTTAAATACGAAACAACGATTAAGCTGCCGTAAAATACCCCCCCTCCCCCACAGCCCGTGCTGCACGTGATATGGCATTCGTGAAATTCAGTAATTATTATCTATTTCTGGTTGCTAACAGCATTTCGTGGTAGAATCAAAAGGAGGGAGAATTAAGTTAGCCGTCATAAAGACAAATAACTTTTTTAGGTATTTCAGGTCACAGTACAAGAAGATATTATCTTCATTGTGGAGAAAAATAAATTACTAAATATGTATAAGGAATGATATTTTGTAATTTGCTTTGATTATTGAAGCCAAGGACTTCCTTGTTCTTAAACTAGTAAACCGATGACGAGACAAATAAATAACTTACGTTCACGTTCGTTGCTCATCGCCTACAGGTCACTCTTTATTACTTTATGTGGGTTAAATGCAGCCTTGGTGAAATGAAACTGTGATAAACGTCTTCTAAATGTGCAAGAGAAATTTAATATTTCTGTTGCATAATTAGATTGACGAAATCACGTCTTTTCCCCCTTCGAATCGAAGAATTCGAACTCGAAATTTTTAGGATTTGATCCGGAGTCCGGAACGGATTAAGTTCGAGAACCGAGGTACCACTGTATAGCAATTATTTTTATTTGTATATATGAGGAGGTGATTGGGCATCCCTGTTATAAACCAATCTTATCCGCAAAGGGCTGGCGCATACGTAGGTTTTTGGGATTACCTGTAGGCCAGCTGTTCAAACCCAGGTGTGAGGACTCGTCAGGCAATCATTCCTCTAATTAGTAATCTAATTAGGGAGTTGTAGCGAAAACCCGCATACACACTGGCCCTTTGCGGATAAGACTGGCCACCCCTGTTTTATATGATAATCCTAAAGAATATGGTCTGAACTTTCAGTTTTACACCCACAAGCCCTGCCCACCGTAATGTTTTTTTTCCGATTGTGACAAGATTTGTTTTCAGATTTGTTTTTCAAAACCTCATTCAATTTAATCTAGATACTCTACTTTATAGCAAAAACGTCCTTCGTTTTCGTCTTTGTAATAAGCCTTTTGGGTTGAATTAAAATTTATTTACTTCACGCTGCCAGTTTTAAGACAGGTGTTTGACCCGTATGGCACACGTAGTCTGTGACGTCACGCGTCCATAGTCCGCGACGCCGCCGGCTAGCGTGATGGCTGCAGCGAAAGTCGGAAGAAAGCGGCAGAGTCCTATTTGGGATTTCTTTGATTATGACAGTGTCAAAAATAAAAGTAAGTGCCTTGTTGTAGAAGCAGGTGATA
>JABFEA020000017.1:7038128-7050557 GCA_019775915.2 Cyphomyrus plagiostoma | reverse complement strand
TGGTCCATCACAGAGAAGGAGTGTCTACCTGGGGGGAATCTCTTTGGGATCGTGGTGTTATTTATTACCGCCGTCTGCGGGGGAAAGCTCATGGCTCTCATCCAGTGTGCCCCCCTGCCCCCTTTCCCCCCCCTCCTCGGTAAGTGACATCCAATTCAAAAGCATCCAATTCAAAATTAACTAATAATTTACTATGTTAATGTAAAATGTGCATGACATTTGTAGTCTTATTACCAGTGTGGAAACATTTACTTTCATGGACTTTCATGGATATCAGATGAATTAGAGTGCTATAGGCAGCACCTCTGGGTAGCAGAATGGAGAGTACACTGATAACAAAGTTGATTGATTGATTGGTTGGTTGATTGATTGATTGATTGATTTATTGATTGATTGATTGATTGAAATAGCAAATACTATAGGGTTCCGATACTGCATCTTTAGATCCCTAAATAATGGTGAAAAGCAATACTGTGGCTCCCGGCAAAGCTAGACAGGCATACTGGCAGCAGATCGCTGATGGTGTAAATGGATATGTGCAGTTTGTCATTATGGAAATGCAATTAAATGTCAATACGTGCTTTGTGTTTTTGTACTTAGTCTTAGTCTTTTTGTTCATATTCATAATTTCTTTTCTATTATTCAGTATTAGATGAATTTGTCACCTTTCAAAACCTATTCAATATTATTTTCTCATCATACACACACACACACACACACTATGTGGGTATGTGGCCAGGGAATATGACAAAGGTGTCGACGACATCCATGTTCATTTATAATATTCAAAATAGAAAGGGTACAATAAATGGACTAATAACTAAAACCAAATTAGATAGTAAGTGTAAAGTGTGGTTCAGGCATTGGACTATGGGAGACAACACATGCCCCTTGATTTTCAGATTATGTATTTCCATAAATCTTTATTAATAATTGCACTCCATTCAATGTCCATTCACTACTAGCAGTTGAACATGAAGTGCATTTGTGAACATTTAAATATTAATTAAAGTTGGCCTGTTAAGTAATCTAAAAAAAAACAAGGTTATCATTAGGTATCATTAGGTAATACTGTATACTGACTTCTTCTCTTTCATTAGTCCAATTGCTGTTTGAGCCTGTGATCCTGATACATTCCCTGTTCCAGAGCAGTTTTGGCATATAGCATGAGTTACCGTGCTGATGTGTGCCGCTAAGAAGACAACCAGCGTTGTGATATCAAAAAACCTGTTACCACTACTTCAGGTGCTTTTCCACTGCCACCACAAATGCCATTTTATTCCAGAAAGTGACAAGAGCCGTAGTCGACCTGTACAGCAAACTGGCAGTTTTCCATTGCAAAGTGTGCACGGTGTACTGGAGCTGTACCCACACTGACATGCCCTGCTTACGAGCAGGACAGAAACCGTGACCGCCATCTGATTGGTGAAAATGCACCGTTCTTCTGCACATGGATTATCTGAAGGAAAAACATGTATATTCTATAAATTATTCATTATTAGCAGTATCGCACATCACAGTGCATTTCCGAAAACTCAGAATTTGAAAATGTCCAACCTCTTACTTAATAAAGTACTGTAGAAGAACAGAACAGAATATGTTTGTAGTACAAATTTACAGAAGCGCATGCTGATTCTGCTAGCATTTCATACTTGCATAAAAGGGCGATTCTCACAGACATGCTAGTACAAATTAGCATGTAGTAAAAAAAAACAAAAAACGCAGATAGTACATCATGATGTACACTGTGTGAACATTAAAGAAGCATTTCTTCGGTTTTACATCGCTCTCCAACATCACTTCCCCACAACATCTTTATCAAGCTGAGCCTCCTGCAATGCAAAACTGCAACAAGCTGGAACCACGCAGTAATAGGTCTTTCTTCGTGGTACGATTTGGGTGCGGGTCTGTTCCAGTATGCCAGTGGAAAAGCGCCGTCAGCCTCAAATTTATCCAGCTGAGTAAGGAATCTGGCTACATGATATAAGCTCCTAGAGTGAAGAATGAGGATTGGAATGGCTTTGAAAACAATATGTGTAGGGATTTTGAAATATATAGACCACTTCTTAAGGTAGACAGAAAAGTACTCAGACATATAACCTTTATTTGAATAACAATTACCGCTCATCCCGTTTCAGTGCTGGGAAGGGGTCATCTGCATGTGCATCTGTTTTATGTGGCCACAGGAATGCTACTGGCTGGGCTCATCCTTCGTAATGTGCCTTATATTACCTCTGCTGTCTACATCGATAGCAGATGGTCCGCTGCCTTGAGAAACATTGCCCTCGCCATCATTTTGACCAGAGCTGGACTGGGGCTTGATGCGTTGGTACGTAAAAGGGGAATATTTTGGGGGACCATATGCTCTTTGATCATGTAGATGATTAAATGGATGGATAGATAGATAGATGGATGGATGGATAGATCATGGATTGATTGATGGCTTTATTAAATGTAGGGTACGCAATTTTAATCCCATACACATTTTGCCAAATTCATCATACTGGACTAGCTGTCCATTCTTTGTGTGCTGAGATAAAAGCCAGTGGCAGCCCCGGTTCTGTAAATGGGAAAAAACAAGGTATACAAGGTTCCAACCAGTCAGCATTATAGACAGGACAGGGGGAGGGGAGACAGGGGAAGCAGAAAGGAGAAGGAAGAGTGTCTTTGGCGGGGTGTTTGAAGCGACCGGGTGGGATTGTGTTGTGTACAAAACCCAGGCTGTGTAAAATCACCAGGTATGGGGTAAAAAATTATTTAACTGTTTTTTTTCCCCAGGCCTTGAGGAAGCTGAAGGCAGTGTGTGTGCGTGTCGCAGTGGGTCCCTGTACAGTGGAAGCCTGCACTGTAGCAGTAGTGTCTCACTTCCTGATGAGTCTGCCCTGGATCTGGAGTTTCCTCCTAGGGTAAGAATGCCACCATAGTGGGAAACACATTCCAAAGTTTCCAGACCTTTCTTTGAGTGCAGATGGACTCACATTCACTTCATATAGTCAGAAGGGATAAAATATGCTTCCATTTTCAGAATAAACACAAAATGAATGTGAAAGTTCAGTTTCTGGCAAAGCATTTAGATGCATTCATGGATGGCAGTAAAGCTGAGCCCTAGTGTTCCTCAGAATGCCCACCTCCTAGATCAGCACTTCCCATCTCCTCTACAGCTTTGTGCTCAGCGCAGTGTCTCCAGCAGTGGTGGTTCCCTCCATGCTGCTTCTGCAGAAGGAAGGCTTTGGGGTAGAGAAGGGGATCCCCACGCTGCTGATGGCTGCGGGAAGCTTTGATGACATCCTTGCCATCACAGGCTTCTCCGCCTGTCTGGGCATGGCCTTTGCCACAGGTATAGCCACAGAAAGGATCGATTTAAGCTAGTCATACACTCCGTGTTTCTCTTTATCCCTGTTAGATCTTCGTCTTATTGCTTCTCACCATCACGCTGTACTGGTTGACTAGTCACTGTTTTTGGTAAGATCGTACAATGCAATATGTGCAGTGGGTTCATATCATATAGCTATTGGAGCACATATATTAAAATTGGAACTATACAGACAACACTGGCATGTTCCCGGTGCCAGGATGACGTGCAAATTCCTGACACAGTCTATATTTGGGGGTAGTTTGTGTCTCAGCCTTTTAATACCTGACTGATCCTGTTTTATTCTGATTTCTCAGTTGTATCTCACTCTTTATGACTCCCCTGCAGGCTCCACCTGGAGCAGCCTGCTCAAAGGCATCTTGGAGGTGCTTGGAGGCCTGACCATTGGGCTGGTCTTGGGATTCTTCCTTCGTTTTTTTCCAAGCGCAGACCAGGTACAGCTATCAGCCCCGGTGACTCACTATGACAACACAGTGTTACCTGATTCAACACAAATATTTACTTATAGCTTAGATTATTTTACTCTTTCCTAGCCATTCTACTCCAGAAGGTGACAATGGGGCTTTAAAATAATATAACATTTTTAGTAAGAATATTTTGCAGTGTGATGCTGTTACATTAAAGTGTATTCACCTATCAATCCTGCTGCCCCAGGCACAGCTGGTGATCAGGCGTTCCTTCCTGCTGTTGGGTCTTTCTGTCCTGGCAGTCTCTGGGAGCCGCATTGCAGGCTTTTCGGGGGCTGGGGGTCTCTGTACCCTGGTCATGGCCTTCCTGGCTGGACTGAGCTGGAGGGAGTCAAAGGTCAGTGTGAAGCTGGTGCTGTGATATTATATCAGTCTCTCGCTCACTGCTGGTTCTCCCTGACTGAAATGGATCTGTGAAAATATCCAGATATCTCTAGTTGTTTTCATCTGTTTGATGTGTTAGATCCCCGTAGCTGGATTTGTTGGGATGGGCTGGACTGTCTTCCAGCCACTTCTGTTTGGATTGATTGGAGCTGAAATTTCAGTCACTGCACTGGATGTGAATACTGTAGGTGAGTCATCAAAGTGAAACTTAAAATTACATGAAAAGCTTTTTTTTACACATACTTTAAAAAAACACTGAGTATAATGAACTTCAGGTTCATCTTTTGCCGGGTACTTTCCATTTTTTAATGCTCAGCGGAATTTTTATTCAAGATTCAAGAGTTTAATCCTTACATACACAGGTACATACAGGTACAACGTGCAGTGAAGACAAAAATTATACGTTAGAGACAGGTCTGTAATTGTTGAGCTCATGTGGATCCAAACTTGGCTTCTACAGTAGTGGTCTGTCTACTGATACTTTAAGTTGGTCAGGAACATCACTTGATGACAGGGATATCTTCAGTATGGCAGTTATAGGTCTTGCCAGAGCTCCCAAGGATTCTTCAAGAAGCTTAGTGGGGATTGGGTACAGTGGACCAGTGGTTGGTTTGTTCCTAATTATAATAGTTTTTAGCTCTTGTTTATTAATTCATTCAAAAACATTTTTTAATTAAGGGTGTGTTCACATTCCGTTTACATTAAAGTTAATGTTTGAACATGTTTGAAGTCTAATGTTTGAAATTTTATCATTAAAGAAGATCATAAAAATGTTGGCTACTGAAATTACTCGGTAGCAGAGGTTCAGCCATCTTTGTTAGCTGTAACATAGGTAGCGATGGTTATTTCTGTTGGCATCAATGCAGTTAGAATAATAGGCTGGATGTGCCCTACGAAGGCCTTGCTTGTGTTGTTGCAGGCTGTCATGCCAACCTGAACACTTGCCTGTGGATTTGTGCTCCAAACTGCAGCACTCCTGTTTGCAAGAGTGTGCGATCGCTAAACCCTGGGGAGTGTGAGGTGGTTTTTACCACTTTACTTTTCAAAGGAGCTCTTGGCACGATTCCCTGAGGGTGGTACCTTGTCAACCTGGGGGGATGCCAACCCAGGATCCTGAAGTGTCTCGCCATGTGGTGGGTGCAGCTACGCACTGTGCCAGTGAATGCTCTCCAACCTTGCCTGACCTGAACCTTAGGGGTTGTTGACTTCTATCTCAAAATCAGTCACTGAAAGTAACATGAAAGCTTCATAATTTTGATTTATTGTATTAAAATGATTAATGTTCCCAAAATTAGAGACCATGACCATGGTATTTGAAAGTCTATGGTATAATATCTCTTTTTTGCTCCTGTGGTTTATGTGTCTGAACTTGAACTTGCATAACCCTTTTCCAAACCTACCAAAACCCTGAACATCTGTGCCTTCAGCTCTAGGTCTAGCAGCTCTCAGCACTGGGCTCATTGTACGAGTTCTGTTCACTTTCACCATGGTCCTGTTTGCGGGCTTCACTTTCAAGGAGAAGGTCTTCATTGCTCTGGCTTGGCTCCCAAAGGCAACAGTGCAGGTTAAAAACAAACAAATAAATTGAAATAAATAATACCGATTCCTAAAGAGTAGACTATTATTCCAGATTTAAGATGTTATATGGCCATTAATAAATGTTCCTGCAAACTGAAGACAGCACTTTTTTCAGCAAGTGTTCATATTTATTATAATTTGCAGTTATTGGAGATATTTTTTTAAATAAAAATTTAAAAAGTATTTATTTAATTTGTTGGAATAGAGGTAAATGTGTGATCTCACTACTTGAAGGGGTTTCTGATTAGCTATGTATGGTTGTAAGGCTGCCATTGGCTCCACGGCCCTGGACATGGCCCGAGCTCAGGGGGACGCTGTCCTAGAGAAGTTTGGCATGGACATCCTCACGGTGGCAGTGCTGGCCATCCTCACCACTGCTCCTATAGGGGCTCTGAGCATCAGCCTGGGCGGCCCACGGCTGCTGCAGAGGTCCACGAGCACCTCACAGGAGAACCCACACCCAGAAGGTGACCGTACCGACACACAAGCTTTACAGCAGAGGTGAACATTTCAGGTCCAGAGAGTAAAAATCCAGACCAAGATTTTGTTTCAACCAACCAGCTGAGTGCTCTTTGATTGTAACTCTTTATGCTCAACTATTTGGTTGAAACAAAATCTTGGTCTGGATTTTTACTTTCTGGACATAAACCTCTGCTTTACACAAGGCCCATTTTAATTCTGCAAGACAAAATCATATAGATGTGCCCTACTACAATCAGTTATATGAGTGCAGAATTTGACCATCCAGGGGGAAACTGAGAGTCATATTCCTTACATGCAGGAGTTCCTGGAGAGCCAGCAAGGCATGCTGTAGAAACTGGCATAACTAAAGAGAGTAAATTATGACTTGAAACTCATTGCGTGAGGAAGAATGACTGCAGCATGGGAAATACATTTCAAAAGTGCTAATGAATCTTTTAACAAACAAAGATTTTATAAAACAGATTTTATTCTCTGATAATCACTCACATAAAATGTATTAAATGTACGTTTATTTGGTAAAAGTGCTTTCTGCTTTCTTTAAGCAAGGTGGATGTTTCTGAATACTGAAACATTAAATCACTGGAGCATAAAATCATTGGTACATTGTTTTTTGAGTGATAGAACAACTGTTATTATTTTTCATTAATATAACTGTTGCTTCAAATGAAACCAGGTGCCCAAACCTTTTTGTACATGTTATGTACATAACTTGCTTGGTATGTGTCAAAGCCAAGTCTGGGCTTAATAGAAGCCCAGACTTAATACGAATTTTTTTCGATAGTATTTCGTTTTGAAAGCTTTTTTGGCACTTTGGCAGTTTTTTATTATCCCTGTAAGAGGTAGCCCTGAGACTGTACACTCACAGAGCGGTTCAGCTGGTCCCTGACACTGTATGCTCACAGAACATTTCAGCAGGTCCCTGACACTGTATGCTCACAGAGCATTTCAGCAGGTCCTTGACACTGTACGCTCACAGAGCAGTTCAGCAGGTCCCTGACACTGTACGCTTACAGAGCAGTTCAGCAGGTCCCTGAAACTGTACGCTCACAGAGTGGTTCAGTAGGTCCCTGACACTGTATGCTTGCAGAACAGTTCAGCAGGTCCATAACAGTGTACACTCACAGAGCAGTTTAGTAGGTCTCTGACACTGTACGCTCACAGAGCGGTTCAGCAGGTCCCTAACACTGTACGCTCACAGAGCAGTTCAGCAGGTCCCTGACATTGTACATGCACAGAGCGGTTCAGCAGGTCCCTGACACTGTATGCTCACAGAGCGGTTCAGCAGGTCCCTGACACTGTACGCTCACAGAGTGGTTCAGCAGGTCCCTGACACTGTACGCTCACAGAGTGGTTCAGCAGGTCCCTGACACTGTACGCTCACAGAGCGGTTCAGTAGATCTCTGACAATGTACACTCACAGAGTGGTTCAGCAGGTCCCTGACACTGTACGCTCACAGAGCGGTTCAGCAGGTCCCTAACACTGTTCGCTTACAGAGCAGTTCAGCAGGTCCCTAACACTGTATGCTCATAGAGCACTCAGACCTGTTAGAATCTTATATTCCTGAGTCATGTCCCCCCTAACCTCTCAAGGGACACGGGTTCAAACTGATTAAAAACAGCTGAACAAGCTAAGCGTATTAGAGGGTTCCAAAAACAGAGGTGCAGTACTAGAGTAAGTACCCTCAACCTCAACCACGTATTCACATAAATCGTGTGGCACAATCAAGCTTAACCTAACAGGAGGATTTAAAACAACTTAAATCTGAAGTTTGTCCTGTTTCCACCTGCGCTCAGCTTTTCAACAAAGCTGTTGCACTATGCGAGTGGTGTCTGTAAACCAAGGAGCAGGATTAAGTTTAGTATGGAAAGACTTAAAAGGGGCAACAGTCTAAAGCAGCAGAGCATGTGGAGTTATACACAGAAATGATATCATTTATAAAACCATAATTAGATCACCCATCCAAGATAAACCAGCCACTTCATTAAAAGCCAGATAAAATTCTCCAGCAGTTGATGTTTTATTAAATTGAGTGGGGCGAATTGGAGCCTGATCACTAATATATGAAGGAAAAAGTTCATTAAAACTGGAAAATGATCCAAAATACGCACATCACAGATCTCCACATCACAAACATTGATCCCAGGAGACAACATTAAATCAAGAATGTGTCCATATTCATGTGTAGGGACATTAATTGCCTGCAAGAACTCAAAGGAATGAATAAGTTATAAAACATCTTTAAGCAGAGGTTTAGCAGGAGAGCAGTGTCTCACCCATTCACTCAAGTCATCAAGAGAGGCTGTCTCGGTCACAGGTCTTCTTCCTTCTTTAGGGGCGTATATGTTCAGTTCAAAGTTTGGTTTCTAGCCAATCATACACTCCCTTACAGCACATCCTTGCATGTCTCACTGGCTCTGATTGGCCATAGTCGATGAGGGAAGCAGCATTCGTCATATTTCTTAAAACTAGGAAAAACAAAAAGAACAAATCTGTGCAGGGAAGTGAAGGTGAGTGTTAGTTCACAGCATTATGGGCGGGTCCCACAACAAATTTCTTGGCAACAAAATCACATGACAGACTATGTATTTTAAATCAGTTTTATTTGACCCATGGCATTACTAACACCAAATGAGTAAAGTGAAAGAAAATCTATTTGCCTTCAACAGAGCATTTCCTCTAATTGATCCAACCATGCACACCTGTCAGATGCGACAATTCAGGGTACAGTGTAGCTGGCTGTGAACGCTGAATGGGAGGGGCTGAGTTCCGTCTGGGTGGGCTCAGGGCTACCCCCCCCCCAGTTGGGTGCCGTTCTATGCTTTATCAGAGGCCTCCATTGCTAAGATGGATTACTTGCACACAAACTCAAACATCAGAGTATTTTGTTATTGTTCCTTGATAAATAAATCATGTAGCAAGTTTGCATCTTCAAAATGCACATCACAGGAGATAATACTGTAAATTGTAATTTAAAGCCGAACAATAAGATTAGCTGCCACTGTCAACCAGAAGGTGGCAACAAAGGGCCAGAAACAGCTGGAAGACGGACACAGCAGCTGCAGAAATGCTTCTAATACACAAAGGCAAAACTGAAATTTACAGATATGCAATGTTTCAGGACAATTTCACACCATCTTTACACCACGCTGTTAGTAACTGGGTGATAAGAATATGATGTTTTTACTTGTACTTTTTCTTGTAGACCATAGTGTCACGTAAATACAAGACAGTGAGGGCATAATAGGAGCTGCCTGTATTAGCCATGTGCTCCTTTCCTGACATCTGTCCCACTTGCTCCATGGCTTAGTAAAATTCTCCAGGCAGGTTTTAAGCCAGCCTATTGGAATGACAACTGTTTCTGCGCTTTGTATGGTAATTTACAGTGAGACGTAAGGTAAAACTAGGAATATTGCCCTAAATTGCCTTTTCTGATTGTGTGCTTTCCCTGTTTGATACTGTACATTTTACATTTGTTACATTTATTGCTCGCACTTTTATTGATGTTTTCTATCTGAGCTTACATAATTTCTCAACAGGGTGTTTTTGTGACAGCATAGGGTACAGGGTGGGGGTGATTCCCTGAACACGGGAAACACAACCAAAGCGTAGCCACTTAGGGACACCAGTTAGTACTCAGTTGAAATTTGTGTGCCATGGGGAGAACAAGCAAACTATTGCATATCTCCAGGGATGTGGGTTTTATTCCTGCCCCTAGGTGGGTGTGTGTGAGAGGTTTTTGCACTTCAGCAGGTTTTGGATCCATGCCCATGCCCAGAGGGTTGTGCTTTTAAATTCCACGGCCCAGAGAGTAATCATGTCACTGGTGGGCCCTTGAGCAAGGCTCTTAATCCTCACTACTGCAGGGATGGTGCCTGAGCCTGTGCTCTGATCCTCATTTGTATACTGCTTTGGGTATAAATAATAACAATGTAAAATATGGCATACAGCAGGTTAAACCAGGCTTGTTCTCAAAAAATCACTTTTGGTATTTTACTAATCACATTGCAAAATTGTTTTCTAGTAGCGGTTTTGAATTGGCCTTCATTCACCTTCCTTTGTCTTCAGGTTTGGCTTCCAATAGGCTCATTTTTTCTTACAAATATCTTTTCTGACATCATTTGACTTAAGTTCAAAGTTGTTGGAATGGAGGTAAATGTGTGATCTCACACATTACCACTGTACCATATGGACTGAATTCCCATTCAATGTGCAGCCCAGGCTTCTGCCCTGTGCTGCCTGGGATACTGATGGAAAGTGCCAACCAGATAAGGGAAACTATTTATTTTATCCTTATATTCAGTCAGGAAAAAACAAATCTTGATCCAAGGGCAGAGGTCAGGCCATGGGTATCGATGGACAGGGGCTTGGAAGGAGGTGGGACGATGGGCATAGGCGATCAGGGGCTTGGCAGGAGGTTGGGCAATGGGCATCGGCAGTCAGGGGCTTGGCAGGAGGTAGAGTGATGGGCATAGGTGATCAGGGGCTTGGCAGGAGGTCGGGCAATGGGCATAGGTGGTCAGGGGCTTGGCAGGAGGTCAGGTGATGGCCATTGGCGATCAGGGGCTTGGCAAGAGGTCAGGTGATGGGCATAGGCGATCAGGGGCTAGGCAGGCGGTCGGGTAATGGGTATCGACGGTCAGGGGCTTAGCAGGAGGTCGGGCGATGGGCATAGGCGGTCAGGGGCTTGGCAGGAGGTCGGTCAATGGGCATCGGCGGTCAGGGGCTTGGCAGGAGGCCGGGCAATGGGCATCAGTGGTCAGGGGCTTGGCAGGAGGTTGGGTGATGGGCATAGGCGGTCAGGGGCTAGGCAAGAGGTAGTTATGTGTGCATTTGTGATAGAGGGTCCTGTACGGTGTCTTGCCTGCATGGTGCCCAGGTAGGGGACCTTCCAAATCGAGTGGACAGGCTTTTGGCCCCAGCCGGGGTGGATCCAGTGGTCATGGTGCATGTTGGCACCAATGACATAGGAAAGAGCAGGAGAGCTGTTCTGCAGGATAAATTTGTAGAAGTCGCCAATAACATTAGAAGCAGAACATCCACGGTGGTATTCTCTGGAATATTTCCCGTGCCACGTGCGAGTAAGACTAAGTTAGCTGAGATAAGGGGATTAAATGCGTGGCTAAAATGGTGGTGTAGGAAAGAGGGGTTCAGGTTTATGGGTCACTGGAAGACCTTCTGGAACAGGTGGGACCTGTTCAAGACAAATGGGTTGCATCTGAACCATAGGGGAACCAGTCTATTGGGGAGGCGTATCTGTAGAATAGTTGTGGAATGTTTAAACTAGGGACTGTGGGGGCAGGGAGGGTAGATATGAATTTAAAAGCACGTTGTTGCAAGTGCAAGAGGACATCATGCCTGTTTCCAGCAAAACTATATCTAGGAAACTGCAGCCAAGGTGGTTTACTACAGAAATTAAGAATAAAGTCAGGAGGAAAAAGGCTCTCTTCCACAAATGGAAATTAATTAACAATTTCAAAATGAAGCAGGACTATCTAAGTCTACAGGTTGAGTTAAAAAATAACATTAGGCTCACTAAGAGGAATGTAGAAAGGAAGATTGTATTGAAGGTTAAGGATGACATTGAAAGTTTCTTTCAATATGTTAACACCAAAAGAGCTCTAAAAGCTGAAATCGCTAACCTGCAGGATAGTAAGGGTCTTACAATTGAAATTGATATAGTTAATGAGTTTAATAATTGTTTTTCATGGGTGTTCACAGTAAAGAACACATGTACTGTAACTTACCACCAATTAGTACGAATACAGCGTCGTCTATGATCAACATATGTATAACTGTGGCCGATGTGGGACTAAGCCTGGCTAAACTCAAAATAAACAAATCGCAGGGTCCTGATGGCATCTTACCTATAGTTTTAAAGGAGATGAGGGATATTATTAGCCAACCTTTAACTCTAATATTCCAGAAATCCTTATCTGCTGGTGTGGTGCCTGCATATTGGAAGCATGCTAATATAAAACCCATATTCAAAAAAGGGGATAGAAGTAATCCAGCAAACTATAGGCCAATCAGTTTAACTAGTGTGGCGGAGTGATCTACAATACCCTGGTTTTTCCCTATAAGTAGCCGACTACGCCACCCCAGGAACACTGGCCTGGGGACCCTAATACCCACCAACTGTCCAA